>OW569404.1:63541934-63746924 GCA_937654795.1 Cistogaster globosa
GCAACACTAAAAGAACTGAATCAAATCAGTTAAAAAACACATAAAATCCCTTAAAATTAAAAAATTAGAAAATAAGATATGCAATCTCAACTTATGTTACTTTATTAACATCAATACACACAACACAAACCAAACAGTAATATTGCTCATAGACACGGGTGCTGATTTTCATTAATGAAATCAAAATTAATACAGTTACTCTATATCAATAAAAATATAACAACAACACTAAGTGGAGCAGGACAAGGTAAAATCAACACAGTCGAAAAAATACCCTCAGAATTACAGTTTAAGAAATGGCTAATACCATATGATTTCCATGTAGTGCAAAATGACTTCCCAATACCTTGTGATGGAACCACTGGAATAGATTTCTTCAAGAGGAATAATTGCATTATTACCTTCTGCTACGACCATTTAATTTACCACATGCAATAGAAATACTAATAAGCAGTAATGAAGAAATAATTTTATCACCAAGTTCAGAAATAATACGCCAAATAAAGTTAAATAATTTAAACGAAGACGTATTAATTCCGAATCAAGAAATTCAACCAGGTGCTTAAATACCAAACATTCAAATGTTTGGGTATATATATTGACAATAAACTCAGTTTTGATGTTCATGTCAATCATATATACTCCAGAGTCTTAGGAATATTGCGTAGAATTTATTCCAATAATATTTAATTACCTTGTTTTAATAGGTATAGACTACACTCTTGATGCCACATATACTTTATGGACTTGAGGTTGTATTTGGAACTTTTGCTCGTATAGTTACCAAGTTGAATCGAGTGGCTAATATTGTAGTACGCTATGTTTATTATGTACCTAGGAGAACTCATATTTCTAGGTATGTCAAAACGTTTCTTGGATATTATATTAAAACTTTTATAATAGTTCGTTGCTTACTGCTTTTCTACAGAGTTGTAAGAAATGGAGTACTGATTAGGCTTTGTTCCGAATTTAACTTTTCCTCGTCTTCTAGGAATCCTCAGATTGTTATCCCTTGTAAAAATGTAGCCTGTTTGAACGTTCATTGGTCTGCGTTAAACTCTTAACTAATTTTCTTCTGCTAATTGATCTTTTATTTGTTAACATGTTTTAGTTACTGCCTATTTTAATTTCATAACTGATATTTATCCATGTTTTAACATATGAGCCATTTATTTTTATATTAACCTAAACTTATTCCGTATATAATTATGTAGATTGAAATTTTTATTAAAATCGTAATGGATAATTTTAAGTATGCTGACTGTTCAGAAAGTAAAATACGCATCTATGTATTTTGTTCAGTTAAGATTAATCTTATGACATAAAGATTTTCTAGCCTTTCTACTACAATTATTAGTATTTTAAATTTTGCTTTCGGCTGGGGAGCCAATTGGTATAGTTATATACATATAGTTATATATATATATATATATGTATGTATGAATATTTATAGTTTCAAGAATCTTATTTAGGATTTGTTTCTCTGTATTATAAGCTAATAAATAAATAAGTAAATAAATAAATACTTATCCCTTGTTTCTTTTCCATATATAATGAATGTACTTAGAAAATAAGAGTTAGTTTTAATAATACATTTTAATAAAGTGCACATTTTCGGTGCAAGCAAAAATTAAATATTATTTTTTTAACTCATTCCTACAACAAGAAGTTAATTCATTAGTAAGGGATTTTCAACCCCCAATTAGCTAAAACTAAGTCACCTGTTAAACAAAATCGCTGATTTCAAAGAAGAAAGTAATAAAAAGTAGAAGCAGTAATTGGCCATATTTTGTTAACATCCTGCGCATAAATTAGTTTTGGGTGGGTGATTGAAGAAAAAATTACATTTTTCGGGAAGAAAATTTTTTTCATACCTAAAACATAATATTTAATTCTGTTGTTTGCCAAAGTTTTTTTTAATTTAGTAACGTACATATTGGTCTTTAATGGGATGAAAACCTTATTTAATATCTTTTATATGTTTGGAGATAATCAAGTAAAATTTCATTCGCAAACTTTCAGTTTTGATCTTTTTGGGTTTTTAGCGGTATTTTTTACAGCTTTTTTTATTTGAAAAACTATTGCAAAAAATTAAATAGTATAGGTAGTTATCTGTACACTGATACACAATTTGTACACCTATGTTATTACAACTGCTGTAAATTATGCACACAATTATGGTATCCGGCGCAAAAAATCTCTTGTTTTATTCCAATAAGTGCTTCTACTTTTTATTACTTTCTTCTTGGAAATCAGAGATTTTGTTTTAGCAGGTGATGTTAATTGTCGATCGACAAAGGTCACTAAAATGATGGAGTTGTTAACTTGTACTTATGATTTGTCCAATGCTGATGAGAGAAAAAAAAATAATTCTTTAAAACATATGAAATAAAGTCCGGGTGTGCAATAACTCAAAATGTAAATTTAAAAATAAAAACGAGGATTTGTTAAAAATGGGACTAATTATGGAAATCCAAAAAAAGAATTATCCAAGTAAAAATTATGACGATATTCATTACAAGATTTAAAAAAAAATACGAAGATATGCTTAATTCTTATCTGGAAAGCCATATAGAAAAGTCCTTTAAATTAATTTTACAGAAATCCCGAATCGAAGGAGGCGTTAAAAATTGAACATGTACTAGCAAGTGCTTCACCGAAAAATTAAAACGAATGGTTGAAAACATACCAACACCTAAAGCGGATACACATTAGCACTCGTTTTAAATTTAGGTTTGTCAAGAAATAAATGATGTACTGAGGAAGGCGCTTAAAGAAAAAAAATTGAGAAACCCTAACATCTAGTACGCAATTACATAAAAAAAGTTGAAAATTTCGCTTTATTCTGTATCAGTGGATAATAAAAGGGCAATTGCGTCTTTGACGGACCTTCTTCAAAATACAGCATCAAGAATTATTGCAAATTTAGACAAGAAAAACTTCGATATATGCAATAATTGCCAGTTGACATTGATATACAAGAAGAGATGTGATGGATCATCCGGATTTTCAAAATATGAGCAAGTTTCTGGAATCGAGACTGATTTCTCTACAGACCTTATGACATCGTTAGTGGCATTAATTTTGCGATTATATAATAAAATGCCATCAACAAGTTACAAGTCAGTTAAGGACATATAGATTAATATTACACTAGGCTCAACATTTTTATGTCGTCGAGTACAAAACAAAGAAACAACTAAAAATCTTGTTGACAGTTCCTTTGAAGTGAACTTAATAATGGTAGACGAAAAAGTTGGAAATGCAATAACCGACACAAAATTCAATTGGGATTGTTACATTATATCTGGTTAAAAAAGTTATGAACACAACGATATCTGTCACAAAACTACCAGTAATACAGATGCACTTAATCTTGGCATACCACCTCTTCATGCCCGAATTAGATTCATGGAACATATTTTGCACCTTGCCTATGATAATAAGTACCGTAATATTGAAGGACATCAGAATATGTTAGTTAGAAATAACATTGCCTAAAAAAACATGAGGTTAAAAGTAAAAAGAGAATACAGGACGAGCTTAAAAAAAAATAAATTGCATACAGACAAACCCCTATGGTTGCGGCAACTCTAATGATAGCAATAATGCTAGACGCTTTTTTGAAGATCCGGTAACAACTTCTGTAATAACTGGTATTGACATGAATTTATTAAGGCTGTAGTGTATATTTGAAAGGAGATAGTATTTGCAAGTATTTTCTTCGCACTTCTGTCACATTAGCCGAGCATGAAACTTCCTTTTTGGGAGAATTAAAAGACACAGTTTTTTGTTCAAATCAATTCTCTATTTTATTTAATAAAGTTATCAGTTTATGTAGTAAAGTATTGTATAATTCGGCATGTTTGGTTAAAATAATTCAATGCATACTCTTACCAAATTATTGTAAAAAAAAATTGAAGACCTTGAAAGCATAAATTCCTTAAACGTACGATAAAATAAACAAAGATCTTATATTTTATTACAGTATTGAGCAAAATTATATACAGATTATAGATTGCTCATAGTGGTGGGCATAAGTGTACACACCCTGCACCCTCACCCTTTTAAATTTGGGTATTATTTAAAACAAAATTATAAATAAATGATTGTTATATATCGTCACCTCAGAATTGTTTTGGCTCAATAGCCATTTAAAAAAAAAATGAGTTAGGTATGGGTATATTTATACTTGAATACACTCTTTCTGACTAAAATTTACATTTCATAATATCTCGTATTATATTCGAGATATCCAGTATCGACCTTGCTCTACATCCACAATTTTAAGATTATATTAATATTGTTTTGCTCCTAATGCCAATGGTTGTAGTATAAGGCAATAATAGTACAAAAAAACATGAAAATTAACATTATTATTGTTTTGCCTCATTACCGCTAAACGAAAGTAGAGCAAAACAACACGATAAAACAATAAGAATAAATTGGCTCTAATACATTCAAACAACTTGAAAACAGCTGATTTGCTTCTAGGTCTAGTATGTTGAATGTGAGGTAAAATCTGTGCTGGTGCGTAGAAAATGGATTTTGCATCATCTGCTCCATCGTTTCATGAAGATATTGTTGAGTAAGCGTTATTTAAACATTAATGTATATTTATTTCACGTTACTAAACAATTTAGGGTACTGGATGACAACTTTGTGGAACAGAAGTCACCAAAAATGTGTGCATTACACTTGGAAAACTCGGATCTAAAATATGAAGAAATCGAGTACATTATAGAAGATAGCAACAGGTTTCATTTTAATATGCATTAAATATTTTATTGGTTATTTGTTAATGTCTTCTTTAGCACATTTACTGAAAGCTATTTATCCAATGAATACGAAACACAATGTCCGGCAGAAAGCGACATGAAACATGAAATTAAGTATATTATTGAAGATAATGGCGCGTAAGTTTTAAAATAATGTTTCTGGATACCTGTTTGTCAATAATTTATGTATGTAATTCAGGATTTCAAAAGGAAACCAATCAACTCAATTTGAGGACATTGTGGATAAGCTTCTTGAGTCAGATGAAAAATCTCATCCATTAACAAAAAAGAGACAGAAAAATAAAAAAAAATGGAAATCGCAAATAAGAAAAGAGCTCAGAGAATCTGGACAACCATATATTTCGGTGAAAGAAAAGGATGTACCAGCAAGAACCATGCAAAGATTGTTTCTTAAACTGCATCAGGATTTTTAGTCCTGAAGACCGAATAAATATATATCACACGTTCTGGAAATTGAATGACAACGAAAAAACTATGTTTTATTTTAAATTTGTTACAAGACATCCTGTTAAGCGCCGCAAAACAAACTCGGTATCCAAACAATACTCGTTTTTTTACTACTTCGAAAAAGCGAAAAGAACTTACCGTGTTTGCCGTACTTTTTTTGTTAATACTTTATCCATTGATCAGAAAAGAATATACTACTGCTTCCAACATTTAAAAGATTCAGTAACAGGATCACCGCTTCCAAGAAAAAAAGGTCAAATTTCCAAATTAGTCACTCCACCCAATAAATTGGTAGAAGTGCGAGAGCATATATCCAGTTTCCCTACAATTGATTCGCACTATTGTCGAGCAAAATCGACCAAGAAATATATTGATGGAAGTTTAAATTTAAATAGAATGTATAGCCTATATATTGAATTATATCCTAATCCAGTCGGTATACACATTTATTGAGAAGTATTTAACAAATTTAATATATCTTTTCATAAACCAAAGAAAGATCAATGTGAGAAGTGTGTTATTTATAATAATAAAGAAAATGTAATTACACCACATGAAAAAGATATGTATGAAGAACACAAAGCAGAAAAAAATGCATTAAAAGTTAATAGAGATATAGATAGAGCAAATTCAGACCCAACAAAATGTATTGTGTGCTATGATTTACAAAGCGTTTTTAGTCTGCCCAAAGGGAACGCATCAACATTTTATTACAAAAGAAAAATTAATGTATACAATATGACCGCAACTGTTATCATGCCAAACATTCAACCATTTACATATTGTGCCTTATGGTCGGAAGCTCACAGTGGTCGCAGTGGTAATGACATTCCCAGTGCTCTAATTAAAATTTTGAAAGAACTATTGAAAGAATATAAAAACATTAAAACGTTAATACTGTGGAGCGATTCCCGTGTCCCACAGAATAAAAATAGAATTAATACAACAGCGATTAAAATGTTCATTAAAAATACTAACATTATTATGATAACACACAAATTTTCAGAACCTGGACATTCATTAATCCAAGAAGTGGACTGCGTACATGGTGTTATTGATAGGTATTTAAAAAAAATTGAAATTAATAGCCCACTACATCTTAAACTTTTGCTTGAAAATATGCCTACAAAAAAAACGAAATTAAAAATTTTGGAAATGCTTCCAAACGATTTTCATACATACTCTGTAGTGGCAAATAAATTGGACTTTAGAACTGTCCCATTTTCAAAAATTAAAGTGATAATGTATATAAAATCGGATGAGTTTCACATCCTTTTCAAAAATTCTATCAGGGATAAAGAATTCCAAACCGCTCTTTTATTAAAATCAGCGTCAAGAAATTGCTTAAAAACCCCACCAAATATATTTGGGCAAAAGCTTAACATGTTGAAAGAAGTAATTATTTCAAATGAAAAGAAAAAGGACATAAAAGATTTGCTTATATTCCTTCCGAATGTAGATAAACTATATTTTAAAAATTTGCTTAAAATTTAATTAGAACCGCAATTACCTTTTTTTAATTATTATTTTTATGTTATTTTATTTGGAACATCGTTCCTTCAAAAAAAGTGTGATTTTTATATTTTTACAAAAAATACCAAAAAAGAAAGCATAACAGTAGGACTATCTATTCTTTTATTTTTACAAAAAAATGTAAGCTAAAGTAATTCTTTTTACGTTTTTATGTTTTAGAATATTTTCCTTAAATTTTTTAATTTTATATGTATGTACATAATAGTAGAACTATTGACTTTATATATTTTTGTAATTATTCAATAAAGATTGTTTTCATTGAAAAACAAAACAGACGAAGACACCAAATAACATTAACTTTTCTTTTTATTCATAATTTTACTTTTGTTGCAGCTGCAACAAAATAACTGCATAATTTATTTATCTTAACGTAAAAGAAACGGGAAAAAATTTTGAATTTATTTGGATATGAAGCACAAAGAGCCAATTTCAAAAACAAAATTTGAAATGGAGCACAAAACATCAATTTTTATTTGCGTAGAAGACTGATATAGCATGACTTATCATATTTAAACGTACTAAGACTTTCTTAATTGTTAAATATATGTACAGCAATTTACTGGCTTAAAAAAAAGACTGATCGTTTATATTTTGAAAAAAACTAGTGTAAACCTTCATTAACGTTTTTCTCATTACAGACTTTTTGGCATATGTGCCAAAACAATTCTGAGGTGACGATATGTGTTTTTTTTTTTTGTAGAGGACCAAACTAGGTTTAAAGAGATATGTTTATATAAGTTCTTATTTTCTATTTGTAATTTTTTATTTTTTTAAATATTATGTTTTAGCGATTATTTACTTTCATTACATTTTTAATAAATTCTCAGGAAATTAATTTTATTTTTCAAATTTTGTTTACGTATGCATATAGTTTTTCTTATCAATTTCTATGATGACGTTTAAGTCATCCATGTCTAAAATCTTGTATGGATCCTTATATGGAACTTCTCATTTTTTTAATTTCAGCATTGACCATTACTTTGTCTCCCATATTTAGTTCTTTTCTGTTATCTTGCAGATTCTAATTCTCTCTGTTTCTGTACTTTTAAAATAATGTGTTTGCCTTCTGCAAAGAGTAACGAGGTCTAATCTTGAATTTATTTGGGTAGTTATCGAGATTGTAATAACTGGTATTGACATGAACTTATTAAGGCTGTAGTGTATATTTAAAAGGCGATAGTATTTGCAATACATGCAATACTTCGCACTTCTGTCACATTTACCGAGCATAAAAATTCCTTTTTGGAGAATGAAAGACACAGTTTTTTGTTCAAATTAATTCTCTATTTTATTTATTAAATTTATCAGTTTATATAGTAAAGTATTGTATAATTCGGCATTTTTGGTTGACGCAATTCAATGCATACTCATACCAAATTATTGTAAAAAAAATTGAAGACCTTGAAAGCATTGAACTTCTTTTTATGCTGATTAACATAAATTCCTTAAACATACGATAAAATAAACAAAGATCTTATATTTTATTACAGTATTGATCCAAAATATATACAGATTATAGATTGCTCATAGTGGTGGGCACCCTTTTAAATTTGGTTATTATTTAAAACAAAATTATAAATAAATGATTGTTATATATGTGTATTTTTTTTTTTTTATTTTTTTTTTTTTTTTTTGATAGAGGTGCAAACTAGGTTTAAAGTTCTTACATTCTATTTATAATTTTTTATTTTTGTAAATATTATGTTTTAGCAATTATTTACTTTCATTATATTTCTGCGCATAAAAGGGGTCTGGAAATGCGATTGAAAAAAAATCTGCAGAAAAAATAATATTTTAGTCTGTTGTTTGCCAAAGGTTTTATTGATTTTAGTAACTTACATATTGGTCTCTAATAAGATGAAAACCTGATTTAATGTCTTTTATATGTTTGTAGATAATCAAGGTAAAATTTCGCATAAAATCACTTTTCATCTTTTTGGGTTTTTGCCTGTATTTTTTACAGCTTTTTTTATTTGAGAAACTGTTGCAAAAAATTAAATAGTAGAGGAAATACCTATCCACTGATAAACAATTTGTTCACCTAGTTTATTACAACATGGTCCTCGCGAAAAAAATCTCTTGTTTTTTTGTGTTATTCTAATAAGTGCTTCTACTTTTGATTACTTTCTTCTTTGAAATCAGCGATTTTGTTTAACAGGTGACTTAGTTTTTAGCTAACTGGGGTTGAAAATCCCTTACAAGCGAATTAACTTCTTGTTACAGGAATAAGTTAAAGAAATGAAATTTTATTTTTGCTTGCACCGAAAATGTGCACTTTATTAAAATGTATTATTTAAACTAACACTTATTTTGTTAGTACATTCATTATATATGGAAAAGAAACAAAGGGTTATTTATTTATTAAAAGTAACATAATAAGCCTCTACGCCAATTAACTTATAATACAGAGAAAAAAATCCTGAATAAGATTCTTGAAACTATAAATATTCATACATACAAACATATATTATATGTTATTATTATTTTTAACATTTATCAATTATTATTTTTACTAGTTTTTACTTTCATGTTTACACTTCAATAACGCTAACTTTTTCATTTCTCTGTTTCTACATTGTTTTGATTTGTTTTGTTTTTATCAGCTGTAGTTATGTTTAGTTAACATATTACACTCGATACAGTTGCGATGAATTATTCTTGGTGTAATAGTAGTAAA
The DNA here is from genome assembly GCA_937654795.1 of Cistogaster globosa. Classification (NCBI taxonomy): domain Eukaryota; kingdom Metazoa; phylum Arthropoda; class Insecta; order Diptera; family Tachinidae; genus Cistogaster; species Cistogaster globosa. The sequence goes on from OW569404.1 coordinate 63,551,391, forward strand.
ACTATGTATGCTAACAACTTGACACCAGGGTTGTATTTTCCATTTATGATCGTATAAAATTATACTGTACAAGCTGTTTACTTAAAATATTTAAATTGATGAATGAAAACGAGCAATCGTGCTAAAATGTAATCAACTGTTGGATGAAAATCTTAAAGGACAAAAAATTTAACGTATAGATTGGTAGAAAAAAGGATAAAATACAGGATGAATACAAGATTTTCACATGCAAAGCATTTAGTTTTTTAGTTTTATTTATTATTATTTTTTTTTTTTTTTTGAAAATTAAATATCCTGGAAAAAATTGAATTAAGAACGTTAGCGTGTAGACCACAAAGAGAACAAAATGACGAAAACACGAAAGAAAACAAAAATATGGACGAGACGCAGGAACAGATTAGGAAAAATATTGAAACGATTTGATAAAGTTGGAAAAGGCTTAAGGAAAATGGGAAGGCTTAAAAGTTTCATTAAATTAGAAGTGTCTTATCTTTCAAAGTGTAAACAAATTTAGAAAAAGCAGTCAGTGACTTTGTGCGAGTGGTTTATTTTTGCGTAAACAAGTAAAAGACTCTATGATACTTATTTTAATTCATGTTAATAAAATAATTCAGCATTGAGTAGTTATCCTGTAGAAAGAAAATCCTAGCAATTGCAGGACGTAAATTAGTTTGAGTGACAGATATAGGAAATCAGTGCAATTATTGTATAAAAAACGTAACATGGATATGAAAATTAGTATGAGTAGAAATTAATTTTTTTTTTAATTTTTAGCTGGCTATAAGACCCACGTAGAGTAATGAATGCTATAACCTTGAAGAAAAAGAAGATAAGAAAGTTTCATTTGAACATAAAATAAGAGATAAGAACAAACTACATGTCGCTTTTGTCTTTAACTCAACTCTTAACACTATATATACACCACTTGAACTAGAATACAGAAAACTACCTAACTGCAATCTCGATAACTTCCCAAATGAACTCAAGATTAGACTTCATTACTCTTTGCAGAAGGCAAACACATTATTTTAAAAGTACAGAAACAGAGAGAATTAGAATCTGAAAGAAAACAGAAAAGAACCAAATATAGGAGACAAAGTAATGGTCAATGCTGAAAATAAAAAAAATGAGAAGTTCCATATAAGGGTCCATACAAGATTTTAGACATGGATGACTTAAACGTCATCATAGAAATTGATAAAAAAAACTATATGCATACGTAAAAATAATTTGAAAAATAAAATTAATTTTCTGAGAATTTATTGAAAATAAAATGAAAGTAAATAATTGCTAAAACATAATATTTACCAAAATAAAAAATTACAAATAGAAAATAAGAACTTATAAGAACATATCTCTTTAAACCTAGTTTGGTCCTCTACAAAAAAATAATACACATATATAACAATCATTTATTTATAATTTTGTTTTAAATAATACCCAAATTTAAAAAGGTGAGGGTGCAGTGTGTGTACACTTATGCCCACCACTATGAGAAATCTATAATCTGTATATAATTTTGCTCAATACTGTAATAAAATATAAGATCTATGTTTATTTTACGAGTATCGAACGTTTTAGGAATTTATGTTAGTCAGGATAAAAAGAAGTTCAATGCTTTCAAGGTCTTCAATTTTTTTTTACAATAATTTGGTAAGAGTATGCATTGAATTATTTTAACCAAAAATGACGAATTATACAATAATTTACTACATAAACTGATAAATTTATTAAATAAAATAGAGAATTGATTTGAACAAAAAATTGTGTCTTTCAATTCTCCCAAAAAGGAATTTTTATGCTCGGCTAATGTGACAGAAGTGCGAAGAAAATACTTGCAAATACTATCTCCTTTCAAATATACACTACAGCCTTAATAAATTCATGTCAATACCAGTTATTACAGAAGTTGTTTCCGGATCTTCAAAAAAGCGTCTAGCATTATTGCTATCATTAGAGTTGCCGCAACCATAAAGGTTTGTCTATATGCAATTCATTTTTTTAAGCTCGTACTGTATTCTCTTTTTTCCTCTAACCTCATGTTTTTTTAAGCAATGTTATTTCTAACTAACATATTCTGATGTCCTTCAATATTACGGTACTTATTATCATAGGCATGAATCTAATTCGGGCATGAAGAGGTGGTATGCCAAGATTAAGTGCATCTGTATTACTGGTAGTTTTGTGACAGATATCGTTGTGTTATAATCCCAATTGAATTTTGTGTCGGTTATTGCATTTCCAACTTTTCCGTCTACCATTGTTAAGTTCATCTCAAAGGATACTGTAATCACCTTACCAGATATCATAACATCAATAGGTTCCATATTGTAAATTGTTTCTCTGTTTTTTTAATGTACTCGAAACTTATTGGACGACATAAAAATGTTGAGCCTAGTGTAATATTAATCCACATGTCCTTAACTGACTTTTGACTTGTTAATGGCATTTATTATATAATCACAATTTTAATGCCACTAACGATGCCATAAAGTAGAGAAATCAGTCTCGTTTCCAGAAGCTTGCTTATATTTTGAAAATCCGGATGGTTCTTGTATATCAATGTCAACTGGCAATTATTGCATATATCGAAGTCTTCCTTGTCTAAATTTGCAATAATTCTTGATGCTGTATTTTGAAGAAGGTCCGTCAAAGACACAATTGCACTTTTATTATCCACTGATACGGGATAATTGCGTACTAGATGTTAGGGTTTCTCCAAATTTTTTCTTTAAGCGCCTTCCTCAGTACATCATTTATTTCTTGACAAACCTAAATTCACATCAGATGTATTACCAAAGGCTTTGTCTTAAAGAAAAAGTTCAAAGTTTTATAAATTTACTAAAAACTGATAAAAATCTACTTAAAAAACTAAAGGTACTTTTAAACCAAAATTTTACATTTCTTTAAACTTTTTATGAAATAAATATTCCCGTGGTTAAAAATTTTAATTATTAAATTGTAAGTGCCCGCGCAAAAAACAAAAATAAAGTATCATAGTGTTTGGTGGTGTTTTATTGTTGTTTTTATTTTATTTTTCACAATCTTTTAACTGTAAAAAAGAGCCGAAAAAAAGTCAGGTGTATACAGTGGATAAAGAAAATTAAAATTTTTGTTGATTATTGTTGTGTTTGTTTAAACTTTGATTTTTGTCTTTACTTTATTGTTTGGACAAAAATCTTTAGTTTATTTAAAATTTAAGTGAGAAGTTTCCTGAAGAGCTAAGTAAGCGAAAGCTAATCGGCCATCTTAACGTGTTTTCACCTTCAATAGTCAAAATTGGTGATTTTAATAAAGCGGTCGGGATAATTAACATGAATTTTTAAAGTTTAAAATGGAAAAAAATAATAATTTTAAATTGTACTTGTAAATATTTTTAACAAATAAAAAGAAGGTTTCTTGGATATAATAAGCTTTTATTGATTTTTAGTAATCATATGTTGGTTTTTCAGAAGTTTAAATTTTTTAGCTTCCTATGGCTTTTTTATATAAAGGTGTGTGTGCATCTTTTAGGTAGCGAAAACTTCAGAAAACATCCTAAAAATGAAATTGTTTACAAAATCCTTTCTTCAATGGACATTTTTGAAATGTTTTTCTTTTTTACAGCTTATCAATGCATTAACAATGAGCAAGAATTGTTTGTTAATTGCTTTATTAAGGCAATTACCAACTGCAAATATGGAAGTACATTGGTAAGGCGTACTTTATACGAACTATGTCAAGTACCAGAGAACACGTAGTTTGGAGCTCGTGTTCTTTTAAACGAACTTAGCCAAGTACCTAAGTGCATACCTCTAATATATATTATAGCAATTTTTATAAGAAAAGGCAGTCTTGTGCTTAGCTTAAGTCGTAAAGTTCTTAATAGTTATCGCAAAGAACGATTGAATAGTTGATATCACTGTTTTTTGTGCGTAACATATGCAAGTTTGAACATGGAAATAACATATAGATAGCAATTTTGACATTCCATATGACTAAACACACCTTAACATAATGAAGTCAAAGAAAAAAATGTCTACAAGTTATTTTATATAGTATTAGCTTTTTAAATCTGTTTTTAAAAAAGTTCTATCTTTGATTAAAAAAAACTACAGGTGAAACACTAAAAAATTATGTATTTTAAATTTAAAAGTCGAGTTTCTTTAAAAGTATAAAATATGCCACGCAAATTTTAAGCACGTTTTTTTCTTTATCTATCTATTCGGTTAACTTTTAATAAAGTTTTAAGTTCGGAAACCTTTTTCAAATTCGAGGTTTCCTATTTTAACGCCCTGCGGTACTACCCTGTACTGAAACAGGGTGTATCCAAATGCAATAGGCAAAAAGCTTATGACATCCTCTATAAATCGCAGTTTGTTTCATGAAAATCGGGTAAATAGTTTAAAAGTTCTGGACTTTTATTCTATATTTATTTCTATTTCACGCCACTGTACGACAGAATTTAACTTGCCTACAAGCAGAGCAACGGGACAAAAAAAAAACAACACACACACACACAAAGAACAATTTTTAAAAAAGTAGCAAATTAACTTAAAGTTAGTTCGTAAGTCATCACCAAATAGAAAGCAACTCCTTTGTTATTATTTAAATAAAAATGAATTTTAATAAACCAATGTCTTATTTATTTTAATGCTGGTCATCAAATGCTCAGTTGGCGGCTCAACCGGGATAAAGCTATAATTTGTAATTAAATGAGTAATTAAATAAAGATCGTAATTGTGAGCAAATATCAATTAAAATTGAACAATATTTGTCAAGGAAATCAAGTGATGTTATAAATACGAATGAAAAAAACCGTTTCTTTTAAATAAAAACAAGTGCAATAACAAATAGGTAAAAAATAAATGGCTAATAGAAATAAAATCATAATTGCAAAAGTTAAAACAAAAAAACTGTGACGAAATTGTACGCGGATTACAAATGGTATCAAATCTTTATAAACAAGTTAACGGTTTTAAAATAAATTAAAAAGACAGTGAAAAGACGTCAGTAACAAAGCATTGTTTTTAAAAACTTTATTTAAAGACCTACATATTCATAAAAAAATTTTACAAAGGCATTATTAAAACTTCGTAGCTGAACGAAAAAAATAAAGCTTGATCTACATAAGAGACGGAAACTTCAAAACTACATATTAAAGGCTTTTTACACTTGCATACATCTATGAGGAACGCGTGGAAGATATTTAAAATATAGTTGAAAATATGTAACTTTTTGCAGTAAATAATAAAGAGCAAATAAAATATTTATATTTTACAACAAAAGATATTTAGCTACATCTTTGAGTGCTGTCATAGAAATATTTATAAATAACAAAATTTCTTTTTCTGAAGTAATGTCATATAAAATGTTAACAACTTAAATAAATAAGTATGTACGTAAAATCCAACATACAATTAAATAACACATTTCATTTTGTAAGGAATTTTTATATATTTTCTAAATACCTACTTGTTTTTATTATGTTTCTGCCAAAACGTACATTTCTTGTATTCGAGGATGAGCAAATAAAATATTCACATTTCTTACACATGAGGATGAGCAAAATAAAATATTCTCATTTCTCATCCAAGAGCAAAGTAAAATAAGCAAACCAAAAAAAGAAAAAAACACACATACTCTCACATGTGTGGTGAGGAAAAAAAGCAAAGCAGATTCTCACTCATGTGCAATGAGTATGAGTGGGTGTGCAAATACTTACCCTGGCTTATACCCTTTTTACACTTCCTGACGTCTTTCATCAATTTACCAAGATGTAACATCTTTCACATACAAGAAGTTCCTATCTCATTTTGTTCCACTCAACATCTTTCGATAATTTTAGTGTGATCACTAGAAAAGTATTATGATATAATATAATATTACTTTATATTGTATATTATTATATTTTCCAAGGAGTTAAGCCCTAAAAGTGCATCTACACCCTTCACAACTTCGGATAAAGCTGTGGAAAATAAACAAAAATTACTCTAAATTTATTTCGATATATTTTTTATTACATCCATTCTTTCGTTATCTCAGGGCTGATAAATTAAAGAAACACACAGTTTTAGCGCGGAAAGCTTTACTGACGGTAATGTGCAAATGAGCTATTGCCTAACCCACCGTAAAAACACCTTGTTGCAACACTCATCACTGTTGTTTCAGTTTGTCACCTCCGAATAAGAGGAGTGATTTTACATTTGGGTGAGCCAGTTCAGCTAGGTTCCATGAGAATGTTTTTTTTTTTCCAATTTTTATAATATTTAGTGTGTTGACGCACAAATTATGACGCAGATCACAATTTCTGCGTTCAAACAACATTGCAGATGTAAAGCCGTTTTTATTTTTATATGCTGGAATTTTCTCGTAAAACCACAGCAAAGGAAATGAAACTTTTTATGTTTTGTGTTCTTAAAAAAAAAGTGCTATGTTTGCCTCTCTCTTGAGAATCTACAGAAAATCTGATTATATTGTTTTCTATATGCCAAGGGTATCATTTATGTATACTTGTGCTTTTGATAAAAAGACAAGAAAATAACATAATATAAGGATTGTTGTTAAAATTCGTTCAAATTGAACGACTGAAAGAACTAAATGAACGGATCAGTATTTGATAAATGAAATGAGAAGACCAGTCTCTGAAACGAACGACAGGGCACAACCAAGGCGAATTAATTTTACCAGGTGGCCGCGCTACGGTAGCTGATTTTTTTTGCTGCACTTTTGGTTTATGTATTCAAATGTCAAAAGAATTGTTTTGTTTACAAGAAATAATAAATCGTGTATAATTTATATCGGTGTTTTTGTGTAATCAAAAATAATTTCAAAAAAAGTAAACATTAAAAAAAAATACGCTGTGGTTTGTGTGCAAAAATGTGTGTTCCTGGAAGTGATACTTTTTTTGTATTCTACAAGATCCAAAACAAAGAAAAAAGTGAGGTGAGGTTTGCCAAAAAGAATTAAAGAAAAAAATCTATATATGTATTGACCATTTTTCAAAGGCCGATATTATAACAGCGGCAAGTCGCTTATATTTAATGCGTAAGGCCCCTCCGATAGTACCATAAACAAAAAAAAATGCATCAAGTGAAAAGCAAATAGAAATGAATTATAGTTAAGTGCCAATAGATATGCATTGTAGTGAAATTTAAATAGATATGAAGTGTAATGAAGTGCCAATGCATTCTAGTGAAATGCCTTTAAGCAACTTAAGTCCAGTCGACAATCCTGCGACATTAAAATTTGTGACACCACCGCAGGAATTGCGTTTTTTCACCATGAAAGAACTTTCAACAAATTTTTATTTTTCTAAGGTAATATGTTATTTAATATTAAAAAAATTATAAATATCTTTCCAATTATATTCATTACAGTGACTATGAGAACCGCTGTGGATGCAGTATGTTTTAATAATACAGGAACAAAGAAAATGTTTTCTGGTGCTAAACTACCGACTGGACACAAATTAGTGCAAAAACCAATCGGTCCTTTTCAGGACCAGCAAACATTTTTTAGAAAGAGATTTTCATTTTCAAATAATTTTTGCATTTAACGTAGGTATTTGATATTTTCAATAGAAACTCTTTCGAAACTATGCCTGCTTCATTGGTTTATTTTAATTTTCCCTAGCTCATCTAGTACCTTGCCAAAGTTAATTTCAACACTAAAATGGACGGACAGACGGACATCGCTCAATCGACTTTGCTATGCATAAGTCTCTATATATATATATTACGGGGTCGAAAATGGATATTGTAGAAAATACCAACGGAATGACAAAATTAGTTATAACCTTTTTCCACTTTTTGTGGTGAAGGGAATAAAAATACTGATTTTAAGTAAAAAAGGTACAAAGCGACGTCAGGCGTGAATTATAATATTTTACCATATTTCTATTAACTTTAAAATAACGGCCAAATAAATACACAACATTAAATTTTGTTTTGTTTACTATTTATTTATTATAAGTTAAAAATGTTTACAAGTAAAATAAGTATTTACAAGAGTTAACAACTTTTTTAGTCAAAAACTACCTAAAAAACTATGTATTTCATTACTATAATCGTTAAATAGAACCTTTGGATACCTTTTCTTCTACTATAGTTGGTATTGTTGTACAATTTTGTAAAGTGGGTAGACATGATGTTCTACATCGATTAAACTCATTTACTTTAATTAAGATAGGTATCTCAGTGATGGCAGGACAACCGTTATTTTCTGTACATTCAATTGACACAGCAGACTAAATGAAGTTAAAAACAAATAAATATGGTTTTGAAATTTTCCTTATAATTCGTTTATTTAAATTGATTTAATACTTACATATGTTTGCTGACTTGTACGTTTAAGAAACTCCTTTTATTCCTGAAACTGTGACACGACACACATAACACAATAAGTCCAGAATAATTAATAAAAATTGGAAAACAATACAACAAGCAAATATTTTATTTATTTTTCTTTAGGTCTTTTTTCTTCTACTATAGTTGGTATTGTTGTACAATTTTGTAAAGTGGGTAGACATGATGTTCTACATCGATTAAATTCATTAACTTTAATTAAGATAGGTATCTCAGTGATAGCAGGACAATCGTTATTTTCTGTACATTCAATTGACACAGCAGACTAAATGAAGTTAAAAGCAAATAAATATGGTTTTGACTTTTCCTTATAATTCGTTTATTTAAATTGATTTAATACTTACATCTGTTTGCTGACTTGTACGTTTAAGAAACTCCTTATATTCTTGAAACTGTGACACGACACACATAATACAATAAGTCCAGAGTAAATAAATAAAAAATGAAACACAATACAACAAGCAAATATTTCATTCATTTTTCTTTTTTTTAACACATCTAGTGCCTCGGCAAACTTGATTTCAACACTAACACGGACGTACATTGCTCAATCGACTTTGCTATGTATAATGATTCAGAATATATATACCTTATGGCGGCGGAAATGGATATTGTAGAACCCCTTTTCTACTTTTTATGGTGAAGGGTATAAAAATACGTTTTATTTACCTGAAAATGTTCAGAACAATGTGTGCAGCCAACGAAATATTTTACATAACCATGCATTGCCTGTAGAACCTCAATAGGATCTTGAGTTTTATATGAATTTGCTGCCTGAACAGACATAAAGTGAAATACAGTTTAAAAATATCTTTGCACATAGAAAAAATTAAAAAATTTCAAAAGATACAATGATTTCAAATAAAAGTAAGTAAATTTTTTAATTTTTTCGAACAGAATTTTATAAACATATGTTTTGCTAATATAATATATGAAAAACTTTTATAACAATGAAACAAATTTTATGCCAGAATATTAAAAAATAAAAATAGTTCAATTTCTCTACTGTAAAAAAAAATGTTTGCACACTTGATGAAACTTTCAGCTGATGTTAATTTTTAAATGTTTTTTTTTCTAATATTTTGTATGTCCACCTTGAGCATCTATTACCGCTTGCAGACGTCTTCTTATCGATTGAATTAGCTTCGGAGTATTATATTCTAACGGTATTTTTTCCCACTCTTCTTTAATGAACCCTATCAAATCGTTTTTGTTCGTTGGCGATGTTTTTCCTACCTTTTTTTAGATGAACCCACAAATTTTCGATAGGGTTTATATCCGGACTTTGGGCAGGAGTATCAATAACTTTGGTACAGTTGTATAATAGCCAGGACCCACATAAGTAATATTTATGCTTAGGATCATTATCTTTATAGTGTTTGTATTTAAATTATTCAGATTATCCGGATCTATAAAATCTAACTTTTTTAGTCATTATTTCATCCATTATCCTGATTACACAAACTCCTTTTCTGGATATACAGCCTCATACCATAAGATTTTTATTTTCTACAGCTGTTGGGGGCTTACGCCATATTCTTTGCGTTCATGATAATAAAGCATAATTTTCGATCATCTGAGAAAATAACATCGTCCCAGTACGTTGGAGGAAGTGAAACATACTCGGTGGCAAATCTTAATCTCTTTTTAATATTTTGAGCAAAGAGAAGGGGTTTCTTCCTCGGCACTCTTGACGAAAAGTTGTGCTTTTGAAGAACATTTCTAATAGTGGCATGGCAAACATGTAACCCAAAGTCTTTTTCCACTTGAAGAGCTAATTTTCTCGTGTTGGAATGGGAGTTATCATAAACAGTTCTAATTATTTTTCTTTCGGCTCGCTGCGTCACCCTTTTCGGCCTGCCTGTGGATCCTTTTGAGTCTAGTCGTCCTCTTTTCTAAGCACGGGATATGATATTATATACAGTTCTGATTTTCAAGGAAAACATTTTGGCGATTTTCATGGCAGATTTGCCATCGTAGTGATTCAAATAGACTAATTGAATACTATTTTTAGAAACACGTTTTCCTGGAATTTGTTATATTCACATATGCGGTCATTTGTTGCATTAGGAACGATCTCTTTATTACTACACCTTTGTTTACCTTTTCTTACATTCCATTTATGAAAAAACCCAAATGCAAAATTACTTTTTTACTAAGTAAACTTATTTTTTGTTGTTGTTATTGTTGTAAAGTGTATGTCTATTTGAAAAGTATTGGCGCCTTATAGTCGCAAACAGGTACCGTAAAAGGATGTGTGCAATTAAAAAACAGTATGTAAATGTCTTTTTTTTTTTTTTTTGTTTAAATGCTTGAATGAAGATAATATTTTATCTGTTTTTTTTTTATCAGAGAATTTTTTTACAGATTATATATGTATTAATTTGAGGTGTGCACGGTCCGTAATCACGTTATCATCTTCGGCAAAATCGATGGTAAACATCCCGACAGTCGTATAAATTTTCAGCCAGTAGCTTATAAGACGGGGCAAATCTGCGACAATGCCCGCAATAACTACTATAAAATTCAAACAATATTGAATGATTTGTATCCAATACTTGCTCTTTAAAATTAGTATTGGTTAAAATTCTTACTTTTTCAGTGGAATTACACAGACCGAATTCTTCTTGCTTTTTTGTTTCTTGATACGAGCGTGCTACTCCAGCACTGGTCACTGTCACCAAAGTATTTTTTATTTATTTATTTATTTAAAAGTGTTTAATTGACACTGTTATACTCCATCATTTTCAGAGTAAGTATTTGCTCATGTTTTTTCACACATTTTTGCTCATTTTCATTCATTTCACATGAGTGAGAATCTTCTTTGCTTTTTTTTTCCTCACTACACATGTGCGAGTATGTGTGCTTTTTTCTCTTTCATCAAATGATAATTTTTTCGTTTTGCTCATTTTACTTTTCTCATGGATGAGAAATGAGAATATTTTATTTTGCTCATCCTCATGTGTGAGAAATGTGTAATTTTTTTTTTCTGCTCATCGATGAGAAATGTGAAAATTTTATTTTGCTCATCCTTATGTGTGAGAAATGTGAATATTATATCTTTACTAAATACCTACTTGTTTTTATTATGTTTCTGTCAAAACGCACATTTCTTATGCTTGAGGATGAGCAAAATAAAATATTCACATTTCTCACACATGAGGATGAGCAAAATAAAATTTTCAGATTTCTTATCGATGAGCAAAAAAAAATTTATAGATTTCTCACACATGAGGATGAGCAAAATAAAATATTCTCATTTCTCATCCATGAGAAAAGTAAAATGAGCAAAACAAAAAAAATTATCATTGGATGATAAAGAAAAAAAGCACACATACTCTCACATGTGCTGTGAGCAAAAAAAAGCAAAGCAGATTCTCACTCATATGCAGTGAGTATAAGTGAGTGAGCAAATACTTACCCTGATCATTTTTATATTTCTTATACAGATTACAAAAAATTTCACATCAAATGTTTTTGACAGGCATATACATTTTACACAAACAAAAATGCCTGATGTTGTAGTATTGATGTATTTATTTTTCTAACGCTGCTACCTTGCAAAATTAATTCGCCTTGGCCACAACCGATTTTGTTCCACTACTGTTGCCGTCGCTGTTTTGATCAATTTGCTTCAGCTCAGACACAGCTGCCATTTTCGACGGCTGGTATAAATTTAACCGCCAAAAATGTAAGTGCTTATCAGCAGTTAAAAATTTTAGTATTAATTTATAAACTAGGGTAAAAAGAATTTCTTGTATGAGCATACTAATAGACAAGCATTCATAAAAAATCCGCAAAATTAAAAGAAACTTCAAGGAAACTTTTAATTTTAACATTTATATAAATGTTTCCTACCGATGGGGTGTCTTCTTTTCTTTTTCTGTCTTCTGATACACTGGCAAGTTTTTAGTGTGAGTATGGCTAGAATTAGCGGCTATGGTTAGGTTATGTGGGAACCGTCAAGTCAGCAATTATTGTTTAAATAAATTATTAAATATTGTAAAGTAGTTGCAGTCAGATTTGTGAGTTAACGAAATAAAGTTGTACTTGCTGTTAACTTAAAAGTTAACAGTACAAAAAATTATATTTTTTTAAATATTTCAACTTGAAAGAAATTAATTGGCGCCCGAGCAGGGACCCTCTTTAGGCAAAGATAAAGAGGAGTCATTTTTTTCGTTAAAAGTGAACAGTATATAGATCGCGGAAACGAAGCGCCTTAGTAATCTCCTCAAGGAGATAAACGGGAGGTCATAAAAAAGACCAGCGGCCGTGATAAAAAAATAAAAACAACGTAGATAATAAATACAGAAATAAAAAATAAAAGTGAAAAAATAGACAGATAAAAAAATATAACAATAAAAATAAAATTATACAAATTTAATAATAGATAAAAGTGTTAAATTTAACAAAAGTTTTAATAAGTAATCAAGTGCAATAAATAAAATTAAAAGATTGACAAAAAGAAACATAAATAAAATTGATAAAAAATTAAACAGAAACTTTTTGCGAGAATATAAATACAATTTTTTAAAATAAATGATTATTTAAACCCAAAATAAAGTAAGAGAAAGATTTTTTTTTAAGAAAGCGAAAAGCTAAATGAAGCTAAAGGACTATAATTAAAAGTAATTAAATACAATTAAATTAAAAATAAACAAATAAAAAAAATATATATTTTTTTTAAAGACTATTTTGATCTTATGCACTGAAATTAAATAATATTACGAAAAAAACATACTTTTTTGCGTAATTGAAATACTAAACAAAGCTAAATTAAAGAAAAAGTTAAAAGTTAAAAAGTTAAAACCAAAGAAAAATAAAAAAGTGACAATTAACAATTGAAACAATCTACACGACACCAGCCACCGAACTACAACTTTCAACAATCTAAAGATGACCGCAGCAGCCCTAATGTAAGATTATACTAAGTTTTTTTTTTAAGTATACTATTTTGAATAATCTTATATTTGATTCCATAATTTTGTCTTATCCTTGTTAAATTGTTGTTCGAATCGATTATTTACGATCTTGAGTAGAATTAAAATTTTTCTAAAAAAATTAAATCTTTTCATTTTACTATATCCCCCAAGATAATTAACAGGTGAATTTCTGCGTATTTTTGATTGTTTCCTAATTCAGTTAAATTTTTCTTTTTAAAAATTGATCATTATTTCGGTTTTGATCTAATTGAATTTTTTTCGGTATGCCTAACGAGACCATTGATGAACTGACTGACAGATTGAACAAAACTCTCACTATGACACAATCAAGCGGGAAAACAGGGGGTTTGACTGAGTTGCAGAGGCAACAGATAACCTCCATGATTAACGAGGCCCTGATGTCACCTACTGATTCTTTATCAGAAGAGAGACTCGATCATCCTGTGGGTGCAGTAACGACCAGACTGGAGGAACTGGATAAGGTTCCAGAATTAGTTAAATCTCTAAGGGAATTTAGTGGTAGACCAGGAGAATTTAACTCATGGCGTAAATCAGTTGACAGGGTTTTGCACTTGTATGAATCAGTCAAGGGAACTGGGAGATACTACGTGATATTACACACGATTCGTACAAAAATCACAAGTGATGCTGATGCCGTCCTGGAATCATACAGAACGCCATTGGATTGGAGCAGAATAAGGAAATGCCTTATGCTGCACTACTCCGATAAGAGGGACGTCGGAACGCTTGAGTATCAGATGACCGTATTGTGTCAGGGGAATCGAACAATAAATGAGTTCTACCAAGCAGTATACCAGCATCTTTCCTTAATAATAGATAAAGTATCCTGCTTGGATTTAGATGAGGGCAGCCTGCGTACCATGACAAATCATTATAGGGACAAGGCCTTAGATACTTTTGTAAGAGGCCTAAATGGAGATCTACCACGATTATTAAGTGTCCGTGAACTAACATCCTTACACCAAGCACTGCATATCTGCCTTAAACTGGATAACATGACATTCCGTATGAACTACGCTCACGGACAGATACCTAGATCAAGTATGCAGAGGGTAAGAATCGGTATGACCAGGCCACCTTTGATGAATGGAAACTTCTTCCCGGAACTTGCCCATGTGGGTGGAATGATGCCAACCAGATCACCTCTACCACATCGTTATAATCCTTCAAATCAAATCAATTCTAATTTTTATAACTCTAATGTCCGTCCACATTTACAAAAGAATTCTGGATATCAGAACAGGTTTTCGAATCAAAATAATCAGATCAAGTACTCAAATCAATCTCCAAACTACCAAAAACCATCCGGAATAGAACCTCTGGACGTGGATAAATCTTTTCAGTCCAGACAGATGAACTACATGAATAGACAAATAGTGTCGCCGGTCAATAAAGCTTCTAAGAGACCTGGCGGAACCTCATTTCAAGGACCATCTAATAAAATACAACGAAACTATCACATATACGCCGATTACGTTCCCGAAGATACATGGTACGAGTGCTATCCACCTGAGGGTAGTGAAGTCGAAGAACCAAATCCAAATGGTGAACCGGACTATGTTTAGCATTATTTTCAGCAAATCCCTGAGGAGCATGATGCTGCTGAAGAAAATCAGGAAGGTCAAGCAGACGACGTCGAGCTTGTACTTAATTTTGTAGAATAAATTTTTCCTCGTTACCATACTTTCAAGCAAGAACGAGGAACGGAAACATAGTTTCGTTTCTATTGGATACAGGTAGAAATAAGAAGACCAAAGGAAAATAACAAGGTATTTTATGCCAAATCTGCCACTGAAGAAATAAAAATATCACATCATACTTTTTTGAATTTTTTGGGAGTTGAAGATACTCCTCTTAAATTTTACTTATTACCGGGTCTTGACTCATTCGATGCCATATTGGGCAACGATAGTTTGAAGGGACTTTCTGCCGTTATTTATACTTCCGAGAATTATTTCACAATTGGAAGTGGAGAAATAATTAGAAGAATTAATATCAAACAAAAAACCTTCCAGTATGTAAATACCATCCAATTATGAACACAACATTTAAGCGAAAAACAGAAAATGCATCTTGAGAATATCGTGGAGCAACATAGCCAATTGTTTGCTGAACCGGACGAAAAACTAACGTATTCTACCGTAGTCATGGGTGAAATAAGAACGGAAAATACAACCCCCACCTACACGAAAAGCTACCCATACCCTATGGCTTTAAAAGATGTTGTGGAGGAGGAAATTAATATACTTCTACGAGACAATATCATAAGACGGTCTCGAGCTCCGTACAACTCGTCTGTTTGGGTCGTTCCAAAAAAACGGGATGCCTCGGGCAAAGAAAAGTTCAGATTAGTTATAGATTTCAGGAAATTGAATTCAGTTACTATACCCGATAGATACCCAATTCCTGAAATTAACGATGTTCTTTCACAATTGGGAGGCAATAAATATTTTTCGGTTATAGATTTAAAAATCGGTTTCCACCAAATACCACTTAAAGAAGATGATGAAGAAAAACCGGCTTTCTCTGTCAATAATGGTAAATATGAATTTACCAGACTTCCATTCGGCCTGAAGCATGCCCCATCAATATTTCAGCGTGCCCTTGACGATATCCTTAGGAATCACAATAGCAAAATATGCTATGTTTATATTGATGACATTATCATCTTTAGTAAGAGCATTGAAGATTATTTTAACCACCTGAATGATATTTTTAAGACCCGAACATGAAAGTCCAATTGGACAGGTGTGAGTTCTTTAGGGAAGAAGTGGAATTCCTGGGGTTTATTGTTTCTTGCAAGGGAATAAAGGCCAATCCTGAAAAAGTGGAATCGATTGTAAATTTTCCTTATCCTAACAATATTAAGGATCCTTTCTGGGTCTTTCTGGTTACTACAGAAGATTTATAAGGGGTTATGCGGACATCGCTAAACCACTAACCAAACTTCTACGAGGAGATGGAGGTAGGATATCGAAAGGAGAATCGGGTAGGAGAAAAATAGAACTTGATAACGAAGGAAAACGAGCAATAGACAATTTTAAAAATGCCCTAATATCACGAGATGTAATGTTGTCATATCCAAATTTCCGAAAGGAATTTCATTTGACTACGGACGCATCTAACGTAGCGATACGAGCCGTGTTAAGTCAGGATAACAAGCCCAAAGCTTTTATCTCAGGAACACTAACAGAATCCGAGGAAAATTTTGCGGCTAACGAAAAGGAAATGTTGGCAATTATTTGGTCATTGACAAATCTGAGAAATTACCTATTTGGGTCAGCCAAAGTCATAATTTTTACCGATCATCAACCACTGACTTATGCCCTTAGCAACAAAAACAACAATGCGAAAATGAAACGTTGGAAAGCAATATTAGAAAAATATAATCACGAAATACAGTACAAGCCGGGAAGAAACAATATAGTAGCTGATGCACTTTCCCGACCTCCTGACACGAACATTAATTCATTAACGGGTACAGTACATAGTGGAGAAAGCTCCTCTGAAGAATTGATTCCTAGTGTGGAAGCGCCTATTAACGCGTTCAAAAATCATTCAAATTGCAGACAATTCAACATATCAATTTAAAAAAATATATCCAGGTTACCACAGACATTTGATAACAGAACAAGACTACGATGAAAATAAACTTATTTCTTTATTAAAAAGATACCTGAACCCATCCGTCATAAATTGTATCAAGACTCCAGAATGTGTAATGGGTAGAATTCAGGAAATATACCCACACCGTTTTAAAACCCTTAAAATCAGATTCACTCAGAATTTTGTCGAAGATATCTTGTCAGATTCTGATCAAGAGAACCTTATTATAGAAACTCATGACCGCGTTCACAGAAATTCTCTAGAGAATAAGGCTCAAATCTTAGAAAAAGCATATTTTCCTAGTATGTTCGCTAAAATAAAAAGATTAGAAAAACTTTGTTCAACATGCAAGAAAAATAAATATGAGAGACACCCTAACCAACCAAAATTAAATATTACACCAATACCTAGCTATCCTGGTCAGGTCATCCATATCGATATATTTTCAACTGATCGAAAATTGGTATTAATTGCCATAGATAAGTTCTCAAAATACGCTCAGACAAGAATACTGCAGGGGAAATCAATAGAGGATGTTAGAAGACCACTGCGAGAGATTTTATTCTTTTATGGAGTACCTAAAACGGTTGTCCTCGATAACGAAAAATCCCTGAATTCTGCAACTATCCTTTTTATGATGAAGGATGAATTGGGCATAGATGTATTTACAACACCACCGTACAGAAGTGAGGCCAACGGTCAAATCGAAAGGTTTCACTCAACATTGGCTGAAATTTTAAGATGTCTAAAAAACTAAGGAGTTTGCAGAAACTTCGAAGAACTCTTGGAACAATCGGTAAATGAATATAATCACTCCATACACTGTACGATAGGTAGGAAACCAGTGGATATGTTTTTCGGGAGGACTGCGGATTTTTCCCCCGGAAGCTATGAGAGAACCAGGGAAAATAACATTAAAAGGAAACAGGAAAATGATTTGGAATATCACAACGGGAATAAAAAGGAAATTAAACAATACATACCTGGTCAAGGGATTTTCGTTAAAATAAACAAGAGACTTGGTATGAAATTGACAGATAAATATAAACGCGAACTGGTAAAAGAAAATAGACAATCTACCGTAGTAACCGAGAGCGGGAGAATTGTCCACAAGAAATATATAAGAAACTAAAATTAAAATTTTTGGTGTATTTACAGGTTGTTTTTGTTGCTTGGATCTTCTATGGGTGAGTTCCAAATAATGGATTACTCGAGTGCTAGATTGATCGTGATCAAAACAGGATCAGCGAAGATTCAAACCGGTGTGTTCAAACTTGTTCATACAATTGACTTGGAAAGTACGAAGACTTAATAGGGAATTTAGAGAGAGGAACTGACCTACGTAACAGATCTGACAACATACTGTTACCTTACCTAGCTTTTACCATATCCAAGATGAAATCCTGTTTATCTAGACTAAAATCCAAGACGAAGACAAAGAGGTCTCTTGACTTTATTGGCAGCGCTTGGAAATGGTTGGCCGGTAGCCCAGATCACCACGATTTAGAAATAATACAGCATAAAATGAATAATGTCCTAGTAAACAATAATAACCAGATCGTAATTAATCAATTAACAATAGATAAAGTAAACCAACTCTCAGCAATAACCAATAATATTTCTAAATTATTAGAAATAAGAGTAAAGAACAAAATTTGTTAGATTTTAAGTATAAACTGGAAATTATTAAAGAGGAATTGTATAATATTGAATATGCCATTCATTGGGCTAAATCTAATATTGTGAATTCAATTATTTTTTCCAACATTGAAATCGATGTATTAAGAAATATTTTTATAATGATAACATTCCATTTGGAAATATAGATGAATTGTTACATTTTTCCAAAATTAAAATTGCATCAAATGACAGAGAAATAGTTTACATAGTTAATATCCCAACAACCAGTAAGGAATCTTGTGAAAATTTTATGATTAGACAAGTTAAAAGAAATAATGTAGTAATTAAGATAAACTTTAAGCAAATAATAAAATGTTACAATAAAATATTTGGAATTAAGAATGACTGCAAAGACTATAATAAATTAAGTATTTGTGAAACTGAAAATATTGTTGACACAAGTGAATCAGAGTGCATCCCAAATTTTCTGAGGAGTATACCATCTCGATGTACAACAATCAATGACGAGCATGTGGCAGTAGTGGAAAAAATAAATGAAAACATCGTTTTGCTAAACCAATTTAAAGGAAAAATTGAAATAGATAACTCAACAATCAACATAGTTGGCACCTTCATAATTCACCACCTCAATTCCACAGTGCGAATTGGAAACCAGACGTATGTAACAACTCAAATATCTCTTACGAAACCATTACCTGCGTTATTGCAGACAAGTAATGCAAGTTTTGAAGAACAAGTTATGACATTGGAAAGAATAGGAGCCATTAACGTCAACAATTCGCACTTAATTGAAAAATTACAGGTCCAGAACAAAATCAACCTATCCGTGAATTGTGGACTAATAATGGCCATAACATTATTGGTTATTATCATTGGCGTAATCAGGAAAAAGAGGAATGGAACTAAAAAAACACAACAAATGCATTTGGAAAAAATAGAACAACAAAAAAATTTGAAAACAAAAGTCACATCCGTAGAAAATGATAATTTACACGAAACTACTAATGTTTCCTTATCATTTCCACCAGCAGGTCCCAAAAATCAGAAAATCCACAACCTTCCATTTTTTTAACACTACGTATTCATACGAGGACGTATGAATCTAAAGGGGGAGGAGCTAACACTTACTACAACAACAACTAAAACGAACACCATAATTCATCAAATTAAACATACAAGACAATAACAACAACAGCAAGAGCACATACTCGCAAGTCAGCATAATCAACATATTCTAAATAAACCACTATCAAGGTGAAGATTCCCAGACAGTAACCGAAACCCAAGAATGCAATGGCTTGTTGTGGGTAACGACGAGTCAACAAACCAGTACATGAATGTGGGAACCGTCAAGTCAGCAATTATTGTTTAAATAAATTATTAAATATTGTAAAGTAGTTGCAGTCAGATTTGTGAGTTTACGAAATAAAATTGTATTTTCTGTTAACTTAAAAGTTAACAGTACAAAAAATTATATTTTTTTAAATATTTCAACTTGAAAGAAATTAATTTATATATGAAGATGGGCTATACTTTCACTACCTGTTATTTTCTCTCCTCTATCCCTTTCCTAAAGAATGTAGCACGGTTACACTCTAACTAAACAGGTATTATTGCCTGAAGTGCTTCTTCTCGTTAAAAAAAAAAAAAATAATAATAAAGTAGTCAGTCAATGGCAAAATACCTGGCTGTTGGCTTTGGCTGGATGTTTGCCTTTTCTTCGACTCAACGCTGCTTCAGCTCCCCCTCCTGCTTTAAGTGGACCCAGAATTGCACGCAACACTAGCTTGTGTTATTTTAAGTTAAACGTTTTACTTTATCAAGAAAATTTATTATTTGGAATCTTTATTATAATAATTTACTTTAATTGTGCCTGATTCCTTCAAATATAAATGCTTCATGATATCCTCATGAAATATTTATTATTTTAAACTAAAAAATTTTATGTATTACTGCGGGGAAAGCATATCCATATGGCCATTTCGCTACTGCTCATATAGCTCATCAGTGGATTTTACCCAAATTTGTAAAGAAAACCTCAGAGTCTTATACCAAAAGCCAAATTAATTAAATGAGAACTCCATTAAATCAATAAGGCAAAAAAGCCATAAAAAACTCAAAAATTTTATTACAAAAACGCAGTAACCATTGAGTAACTATTTTTATTTTTTCTTTCATTTTTCTACATAAGGGTTGCCATCGGAAACCATTCATATGTATTTGAAAGATTTAATGAAAAAATAAAAATGAAAATTGTAAACAATTTTTACAAATACAAAACGTGCCATACAAATACTTTAACAAGAAAATTTATTATTTGGAAACTTTATTATAATAATTTACTTTAATTGGCTTTTTTGCCTTATTGATTTAATGGAGTTCTCATTTAATTAATTTGGCTTTTGGTATAAGACTCTGAGGTTTTCTTTACAAAATTTGGGTAAAATCCACTGATGAGCTATATGAGCAGTAGCGAAATGGCCATATGGATATGCTTTCCCCGCAGTAATACATTAAATTTTTTAGTTTAAAGTAATAAATATTTCATGAGAATATCATGAAACATTTATATTTGAAGGAATTAGGCACAATTAAAGTAAATTATTATAATAAAGATTCCAAATAATAAATTTTTTTGTATTTGTAAAAATTGTTTACAATTTTCATTTTTATTTTTTTATTAAATCTTTCAAATACATATGAATGGTTTCCGATGGCAACCCTTATGTAGAAAAATGAAAGAAAAAATAAAAATAGTTATTCAATGGTTACTGCGTTTTTGTAATAAAATTTTTGAGTTTTTTATGGCTTTGTTGCCTTACTGATTTAATGGAGTTCTCATTTAATTAATTTGGCTTTTGGTATAAGACTCTGAGGTTTTCTTTACAAAATTTGGGTAAAATTCACTGATGAGCTATATGAGCAGTAGCGAAATGGCCATATGGATATGCTTTCCCCGCAGTAATACATTAAATTTTTTAGTTTAAAGTAATAAATATTTCATGAGAATATCATAAAACATTTATATTTGAAGGAATCAGGCACAATTAAAGTAAATTATTATAATAAAGATTCCAAATAATAAATTTTCTTGTTAAAGTATTTGTATGTGCACGTTTTGTATTTGTAAAAATTGTTTACAATTTTAATTTTTATTTTTTCATTAAATCTTTCAAATACATATGAATGGTTTTTACTTATTTGGCTCTTGTATGTTTGGATTTTTATCAAATTTCAATTTTAATGTTCTAATTTGTTTGGTTTGTTTTATTTAAAATTTTATTTATATATTTTTACTTATTTGGCTGCTGTATGTTTGTATTATTATTAAGTTTTAATTAAGATGTATTTTAGTTTAGTGTCTTGGGCAACTGTTTTATCTTTGTCCTTTTATTAAGTTTTGGTTTAAATGTTTTTACCTAATTGCGGCGTGTCTTTTTTGATATGTTTGTATTTCTAGAATTAGTTTGCCTTGTTATTAAGTTTTTATCTGAATTGATCCATTAATTTGTCTTCAATTATCAATATACTTTTCATTTCACTTGGATTTAATTAATTTGCCTTCTCACAATAAAAACAAATTTCATTATTTCTTTGAAAGAAACTAAAAGCACCTTTTTTATTTTTCTGGAAACAAACAGCACGTCTGCACGGTAAGACCACCACCTACAAACTTCTTTTCATTTTCTATATTTTCCGTCCAACACAACTTTTCGCCAAAATGCCATCTTTTTGTATTCATCTCAATTCAGCAATTCCGCCAATAAAATTCCTACGCTTTGGAACCATTTTATTTCTTTTCTTTTATCATCTAATTTTTTTTTTCTTCATCCCTTATCCACTGCACTATCAGCTAGTACATTTAAGCATTACCGTAGCCAACATAGGGTGCACACAACAAAACCAGACTACTTCTGAAGTTCCTTTAGAACACAGAATGGAGGGGGGGGGGGGGGGTAAATCTCCACTGCCATCTGTGCCTTTATTCACGGTTACCCTGTTATTCACAGCTTCAGCCTTAACTAAACTCAGCTCGTCTGGCATCACCCACTTAACAAGAATGACATCTACACGAATGAACGAGAAAAGAAAAAGGAAGTTCTACTTTACGTATATCCAAGGCGAACTTATTTACAGTAGTCTTAAAAGACTAGCTGGATTTCTATTTAATTTCAACGTTGTCAAAATTTTAAAATGCTTTTAAGAAAAACAAAAATAATTCGAATAATATGGAAAAGTAAATATTGTACTTTTAAAACTTGAAAGAATAATGAAATATACGGTATTGCCGCATAAGCAGTCGAAAGGACCCAACTGCTGCAACTTCATTTAAAATACCCAATGATGATAGAACGATAACTGAATTTGGCTTCTTTTTGCATAGTCAGCTATTTTTGACACCACGTGGTGCTCTGCAGCAAAAATACATAAGGTTTTGTTACATATTTAAACATTGCCTAGGTTTTAAAAGAAACCCGTTATGAAGGCTACCTTACATAACCAAAAAGTTGTCACATCATGTTGTCGTGAGAAACAAAACGAAAGATTTTTGAATTTAGAGGAGGGTTACGAAATTTACCTTTGGAAACAGTACCATAACTTAACAAATGCAAAACAAAAAATTATGCATGCTGTCTCCCTTTTATAATTTTTAAACGAACAATATCGTGGCTTTTACCAAATCCCTAACTAAGAAGGGAACTGATCGGTATTACCAATTGAGTGGAATTTATGCCAAACAGACAGGGACTAAAACCACCAAAGTTCTTAAGTTCAATATAACACCTTAAACTCTTTGGCGTGAAGTACTCCATATTACAAACTAAAAGAAAAACCTTTCCTTAAATCGAATAAAAATACGAAAAAAAAAAACCTGAACGATCCTTAAAAGAAGGATTTGCCTTTCAACTCTTCTACCCCGTAGAGACTTTTCACGAACGGTTAAAGTATAAGACATTTCAGAAATTTACGTGTGAGTTTGGCGTTAAAACCGCATTTAAGGTCACTTTGCTAAAAGTTGCGATGGTAAACCTCTTGTCTCGGAACAAACTTTACAACTCGTCAGCGAATGTTATACGTCTTTTCATTTCGAAAATATGTCCTATGTAGCTCTTTTCGAATCTTTTTTCTTATCAATGAAATTTAAACAGGCCTTTTAGGGCAAATGTCTATTTCGGGATTATCTAACATTCTTAGTCTTCTGGCTAAGCCATACAAGTTGCCGTGGCCAAACATATTCCAATCAGGGCTAAATACGGCGTATACCAATTGAAGTCTGCACTGAGGACCTTAGTAAGAACTCGACTTCCGACAAATGTTTGTCCCACTTAGACTGATCATCCTGTAGTTATGAGCGTATTGCAGCCAAAATCGATTGGCTTACCTGCTCGGATGCATTGGCCTGCGGATAATGTATGGCTGTACGGACGTGTTTTAATTTTTTATCAAATCGGGGAACTCCCTGCTGACAAATTGCTTACCGTTGTCTGAGACAACTGTTTCAGGGGTTCCAAATTTATAAAAAACTTCAGATATTAAACATTTTACTACACTTCTCAAGCCTTAAGCAAAACAAACTTTGTCAGGTGATCTAAATCAATTAAAAAATTAAGCAATTGCTGGTTTTGTAGTAGGTAAGGACCAAGAAAGTCAACGATACAGCTCCTATAGGTGGCGTTAATGGAACGGTCGTCGGTTTCGTCTCTTTAAAAATTTTGCAGCTAGCGACAAAAGCACGTACATGTGAGCTTTGGTTAGGCCAATAAAAATATTCTCTTATGCGGTGAAGAGTTTTACCAACGCCTTCGTACGAGGTTTGCGGTGAGTTGTGGAACTTTTCTATGATAGTTTTGGTCAGTTCATGAGGGACCCATGGCTTCCATAAGAAATCCTCATTTTTAACCACCCCATCATAGGGCCGTACCTTTTTGTACATAAAGCCATCGACGACTGTATGCTCAATTTGGAAATCATACGATTGAAAATGTATACTCCACCTCGCCAATCTATCGGTCAAAGCCTTATGTGACATAAGCCACTTAACGCTACTGTGATCGGTGATAACGGAAAATGACATAAGCTCTACATCCAAAACGACTGCTCAGTGACCGAATAATTCTTCTGCGCCGGTGTCAACTTGTGAGAGAAAAAGGCAATAAGGTGTTTTCCCTCAGAATCAACATTTTCAAACAGAATAGCATAAAGGCCTACATCTGACGAGTCACACTGAACGTAGAAATGTCTGTAAAAAACAGGGTGACTCAGAAGTGGGCTCGAAGTCAGAGTACTCTTGAGTCGATCGAACGAGACCTTAGATTTATCTGAAAACTTGAATCGTTTAACCTTCTTTAGCGTGTTAAAGATTGGAGCTGTCTGGTATAAATTTTTTATACCAGCCTGTTGCTCCCATGAAACTCCGCACCTGTTTTGCTGTTTTAGGGTAAGTAAAACGAGTGATTGTTTCTACTTTGGACGGATAGGTTTTAGTGTGCCATTCCTTTCTATGTAACCCAAATATCTTAACTCCTTGATGCAGAATTTAGATTTCGCCAAATTGATGGTCAGGCCTGCGTTCGCTTAACATACAGATACTTGTTTTAACAACACCAGGCGTGTCACCAATTTTGTAAACACTATACGAAAAGTCGATCACGTAACGCCGCGGGGATCACTTTATCCATTAAACGACATAACCTTTGAGCTGCATTACACAATCCAAAGGGCATGATCGTAAAATGCTAAAATAGCCGCCCTCGTACCGTGAAAGCAGGTTTTTCCCTACTGGATAGATCTATTAGTATTGGTATTGGCTCTCACTAAGCTCAATGAAACCAATGCCAAGCATCCTATCAAGCTCTGTTTATCCTACACTAGAGTTGCATCACGGGTATCTATAGAATGCGTCCCTAAATGTGTTTTGCCGAGGGCTTTTTTGTATGGCACGAAAACATCAATATGACTAAAACTAATTTCTGCTGTGAAAGTGTGAGACCTCACATCTGAGCTACTTTCTGCCTCTTCGCAGAGACATATATTGTTGGTCGTAAGGCTCTCTATATTGGCAAACATCTTAAAAACCTAAATAAAGTCGATACCCAAGAACAACTTACGACTCAAAGTAGGCACTAAATAGAACGTTATGACCTACGTTGTTTAGCAAAACGTTAACTCTGTCCACACCCGACCGAAAATAGGGTGCTCCGTACCGTCGGCTGTCTTGATATCTGTAGAAAAACTGTGGGCTGTGAGTCCCGCCTATCTACAAACTCAAAACAGTTTCGGCCTAGACACGTAACCGTGGCATCACTATTTAATAGACCCTCGATTTGTTGACCTCCTATATCTTTACGTATATACAAATGGGAGACTTTACCCTTATATAGAGAGGCCAACGAAATCTCACTTCTCAAACGTCTTCGAATTTGATATCGTTCATGCACTTTCTTAATGCGACTCGACAGTTCACCAAAAATTCTGAGTTTACTTTTTCTGTATTCATTTATTTTAATATGTAAAGGCTTAAGTTCTCTAAGCTTAGGTTTTAAGTTGGTGTTAACGAAAATATTGTCTATGTTGGCTACAATTCTGACTGGATTTACTTCTTTTTGTTGCTCTGTGACTGGACTTAGACTTCCGTGGACCGCACCCCCCCCCCAGTTCGAGACGGGTTCCGGGGTCTGTTTCCCTGACATTTAGGGGTTGCCACATTGTCGCGGCCACACCTACAACAAAACACACGCCTGGTAGACGACGGGCAATACATAAATTCATGACCGACTTGCCTACAATTCCAGCACGTATAATGGCTCGTGTCCGATATGCCGTCCACCTCACTTGAACAAGGCATTTCCTCTTCTTCAAAGTTAATTTCATGTATCCAAAGTGCAATGTATGAGCACTGCCCCTACAGTTGCTTTTAGGTCGTCAGCAAATTCTCAGCTCTTTTGGCCTGTATACAAAAATTTTTCAAGCTATCAATACTGACCGAGAACGAAAGATGGTACAAAGATGGTTTCAAATTGGCCTTCATGATAATGAGATCTATCTCCGAGTACTGAGATCGTTGCTGATTTCGCAAACGTATAACTGCGTTATAAAACTCCTCAAATTTTTCTTGTGACTGCTGACGGCGTTTTCACACCGCCAAACTGGGTCAAAAAGACTATTTGTAAGTCCCTTAGGACTGAATTGAGGTCAGTTTTCGCACATTTCAGTACCAGTCGAGGGCCGTGCCTTCTAACAATAAGTGAAAGCTATGTCTAATGTCATTGAAAGAACAATTATAGTATTCCCCATTTAGTCTACGTTTCTTTTAATTGTGTTAACAAACTATGACTGAACCCACGGGTATTCTCCAATTTGAGGGATCTGAGCATGTTCTGGACTGACTGAGAATGTCGAACCTGCTGTTAGTTAAGTTTGCGTGAGATGGTTGCTGACCGTTTGTAGCAAATACACCTTGCTCTCTCCAACGATGGGTGTTGTTGGATAGCTGCACAAACATATCGCCATGGGTATGTAACGCTGCTGTCTATTTTCTTCTATTCGATGCCTGTGGCATTGCTGACGTATGTGAAGGATTTGGTCCTACTGTGGCCGGACGCTTATACATATGAGCGACTTCTGTTGATGAATGAGGTGCATCTCCTGGATTTGCTTGCAAATATTTATCATTGAAGTATGACTAGCTTCGTTGTTTTCAGGTATATTGTCAACCCTTGGGAGAGCTTGTGCTTCAGCTGGGTTAAGATGTAAATTTTGCTGAGCGTTTCTACCAGTCAAGTTGCTGTATTTTAGTGAGGGTATGGTGCTATCCAAACTAGTCTACTAATGTTACTTAATATTTCCTCCCTAAACCGTAGACAGAAACTGCTGAACTGACGGCATCATGGAACACGATGCCGCAGAAACAGCAGCGGCATTAGTCGTAGGTACGTTTTCCATTTTAGGAGCCAAATTAGACTCTACGCCCTTCACTGAAACCTGTCTGCTCGAAGAACGCGTTAATACCATTAATATGGCTAAGGACTACCATAGTTTTTGCCTACTAGCAACAAACGCACTAAAATGAAAAACTACCAAAAACCCAAGAACCATCGGCTTAATGAAGTATTTTATTTTAAAAAACGCAAAGGAATTAACAAAAAAATCCGAAACTAAGGGAAATGTAAATAATAAAAAAGCTTTATTTACTATACAGAAAATATAATTAATAAAATTTATCTGGTTATACAAATTCCTTAAATTCAGAATAACCAAATTCCTGATTCCTATCAAGAACAAAGATAACCAAAATTTATTCTATATATAAAAAAATTCAGCTAATTCTTCTCAAGGCTAGCTAAAGTTAAAAAAAAAACAAAAACTAAGTTAAGGAGCAGCATTTCGGGTATACCTTTACAAGGTAAATAACAATAATTTGTAATTTTTGTGTGTGTCCCATTGTTTCAGAAGATCTGCAGAGATGAAAATCAAAACAGTAAATGAAAGTAAGAAAAATAGATTTGTGATTTTGTGTGTGTGTGTGTATTAGTTACTAATTAATTTTTATCCCATTGTTTCAGAAGATCTACAGAAAATGAAAATCAAAACAGTTGATAGATGTGAGAAAAATAGTTGTCTATTGTTTCTATTAACAAAAAAAGCTAGGCTGCAACTGGCGAGTAAGCATCTACGGCCTTGCTTCAGGACTAACAACCAGACTATTGCCGGTGACGGGTTTACTATATCTAGCGTAGCGTATTTTCATTCATACGCGCGTCTTATTTGCAAATAAAAAAATTTCTGTAGTTTTGGATTCTTTTAAATAAAGCTATTAAGGCCTACAGATGGCAAGTAATTAAAAAAAACAATTTAATTATTGTTTTACCTGACGTTTCGTCGATATTTGTCGACTTTTTCAAGGGCATCTATTTTTTCTTAAATATATTATAAAAATAGAATACAATTGCATTATGATTCAAACAAAAAACTTTAGACATATATTCTTACAAAATAATACGTGGTACATTAAATCATATTGACATAAAAACAAACACAAAACAATTTTCAACAGGTCTCAACAATAAACATATCTTTGTTTAAATGCAGATTAGCTAATAGCGAATCTATAGCTCGCATTTATTTTGACAGTGTCCTCTATCAGGTTCACTGTGATTCCTATTTTCTTTTGTATATGTAGACTTTTTTGGTGTATCACTTTTTCGTTGTTTTTTCCTTGTCCAATAATTAAGTGTTATTAAAGTCAGCTGTGGGATCTTTATTATTATTTTGTCGTATCATCGGTGAATTAATTTTTTTTATTTGCGAATAACTAACTCACATAAACAATTCCTGATTAACTACACTATTTGCAAATAAGCTGTAAAATGCTGCCAAATTTTTGTTTTTCCTGTTTGCCTATCAGGCCAAAAGCTTAGATTTTTTAATAGTAAAATTTTGAAGAAAAAAAAATTGTTGTTTAAATACAGAAAATTGTGCATATATAGTTTTTGACCAAAAAACAATCGAGCTAAAATTATTTTTATTTCTTTTTATTTTTGTTGGTGTAATTATAAAATGCTCAAATGTTTTCCTTTATTCGAAATTTTACGTGAAGTATTAAATTGCTATTCGGTATCATTAAATTGTCTAAACATGTTACGAGTAACAGTTAAATGAGTGATTAGCAAAAATTTTTATTTGCAAATAGGGCGCGTATAAAAGTAGCAATACAGTAGTATTTAGGGCTATTGTATTTTGGTGCTAAAGAAGAATCTTCCTTCATTCTCACTCAACTTCGAGCCCTACTTGTTGCTTGGCTATTTAAGGCTCCAGTTGACTGAAAACGATAGGACTTAGGACACTATGAATCCGCAACACCATGCATCTCACACCTTACGTCGCAGAGTGACCTCAAATACTACGCCTTTAGCGCCGGGACTTACATATTTGTGGAATGCACACGTCTTGAAGTTTCACAAGATTCGGCAAAATAAAACGAAAAATGCAATCTATAAAAAAAGGAATTTAGCTAAGTTCTGCCAGTACTCGTAGCTAATTGTCAAAGATTCTTAGATTACCTAACAGGACATACTGACCAAGCAGAAACTAGACGGTGAAAAAAACAAACATAAAATAAAAGCGAGTATATTCGATTTTCAAAATCTGCTGCGGACCCCACGTTGGGCGCCATTTTTAATAGTAGCAGCTGTTGTGGAGTATTAAAAAAATATATAAAATATATATTTATATATATATATACATGTGGTGTGGCCAGACTACTGGCGGTGCTGGTATGCTGGCGGATGCTCCGGCTGTAGCTCGCCGTCTTCATTCTTTGCAAGCAAATCTGCCTTGCACAGCTATCACAAAAAAATTCATACCAGCCTATTTAACAGTTTAACAAAAAAGAAATAAGGCCCGAAACTGATAATTGCAAGTCCTCCTGCTAGCACAAATACACACCATTATCTTCTGGCTCTTGGACTGCCAGGATGCAAACCCTTCCGCTTGAGACTAAAAAAACCTCGCCGTGACATCGTGATTACCTCAATGACAGTTAGGTGTCCCTAATAGGTACCTTGTAAATTGTTTCTCCTACTTACCGCACCTTTAAAAAAATTATTGTTCCTTCATATTAATAACTAAAAGTTCTCTTCACATATATAAAATAATACATTATGGTTTATTTAAAGAAAAATGTCAATTAAAGTGATATGCAAAAAAAAATCGTTATATATACATCAAATGAAATTTATTGCTATTACTATACAATATTAATATTGTTAACTTATCTAACAAAACATTGCTGGCACTGGTGGTAATATAATGCCGTCCGTCCATGACGTGCTCGGAGTTCCAATTGGTCTTACAGGTGAAAAAACAACAACCAATATACATATATTTTCTTTTAAGCGATAAATTATATATATTTTGTTTTCTTTTTTTGTATGTAAGTAACCATCAAAAAATAACAACTGTATGCGAAACGACCCTAGGTTAGAGCTCTATCCTAAATAACGCGCACTCGAGTCCTAAAAAAATTGCCTGAGGACTGTTAATTCGGAGCGTAAGCCAATTTTCCCCTACACAATTTAAGAACCTGGCAAAATTAAATATATGTGATGGTTGTTAGATCGTCCGTAGACCGTTCGTCAACAGTAGTCAGTCAATGGCAAAATACCTGGCTGTTGGCTTTGTGTAAGACAAAAACGCTGCTGCGGCTCTCTCGAACCCTTCTCTTCGGCTCAACGCTGCTTCAGCTCTCTCCCACTCATTAAGTGGACCCAGAATTGTACGCAACACTAGCTTGTGTTATTTTTAATCAAACGTTTTGCTTTATTTAATTCGTGTCTCCACTTAATTTATTGGAAAGTTTTTTTGAGTCTGGTTCGTGCTTATCTTTTTGCCTCTTTGTTTTATTTTATCCAATTTTTAATTTCAATTTTCTTATTTATTTGCTGCGTTTTTATTTGAAATTTTATTTCAATTTTTTTCTTGCTTTTAATTCGCGTCTGTTTTAAAATCTCATTAACATGTTTTTACTTATTTGGCTCTTGTATGTTTGGATTTTTATCAAATTTTAATTTAAATGTTCTAATTTGTTTGCCTCGTTTTATTTAAAATTTATTTAAATGCTTTTTCTTATTTGGCTGTAGTATGTTGGTATTTTTATCAAACATTCTTTTCTTAGTTCTTAAGCACTAGGTCAAGTTTTAAAATAAAAATATTGCTTTTTTTATTTATTTTTTCAATATTTCGCCACACCGTCGTGTGGCATCTGCAGGACACAGGAAACAAAATTATTAAAATTGTGTGTTTTCAGTTACAAATTACAAATTTAAGTTAAGTTTATATATTAAGAGCAAATTCTACATGCTTCAGCTTATCGACCCATCTGCGTGTTTAAATGATTCTGTCAGTTTCGCTAACATGCCCCTAATGTGTTTATTCACTCTTTCTACCTGTCCGTTCGACAGTGGAGTCCCTTCCGAGTTCTTTTCATGTATAATATTCCTGTCTTTTAAAGACTTTGTTAACTCGCCGGACGTGACACATGGCCCCATATCACTTATATTCGTCTCGGGTGGCTATGATATTCAAATTGCTTCCTTAGTGCCCAGAGAGTTTACAGCGTAAAGCTTTGTAAACTTCGCGAGACACTAATTATTTTTAGTATGTGTTTCCGTTTAGAATTAAGTAAAGGTAGAGGGCCGAAATGATCAATATGTAGGGTAGCTAATGGGTAAGGTTTCTTTTCAATACTGTAAAGATTCTATTCATTTTTTCCACGTGGTGACGAGTAGTAAACGTACTTTAGACAATTCCTTACGAATCCTCCTAATTTGTCTCTCATGCTCGGGAACCAGTAATGTTTCTGAATTAGCCCTAAACATTTTTTTTTCCTACGTGTCCATATTTTTCACGAATAAGTCGCATGACGCTATCTTCCATTGCCGGAGGTACATACAGTACATCGAAACACAAGCCCGTTATTTAACTCGTAATCTTTCAGATCTCTTATTTCCAGCCTTTTTCCTATATTCTAAATGGTTTCATTTACAGACTGAGCAACTTGTATATTAATATCAACATCCTTTGGCTCAATAGCCACCATCAGCGGATTTCGGCTAAGCGCATCTACCTGAGGCATCAATTTGCCTCTCCTATGTCGAAAAGTGCAGTCATAATTTTCTAGCTGTAATGCACAACGCGCTTTCCTTGGGTTGACGAGTCTTTTACCTAACGTTAAAGTGAGTGAGTTACAATCAGTTACTATATACCCTCTAAATATGTACGGAAACTTCTCACTGCATATATTATCGCAAGCGTCTCCAATTCAAAATTATGGTACCTGGTCTCAACCGATTAAGTGCACTTAGATTGCAAAAATTGCCAATACTAGAGAGTTGGTCAACCTGTCCTTTAAGGTTATAACAGGCCTCCGTTCACTTGTCTGTTCACTTAAACTCTTCAGCTAATGGGGCTACCCGTGTAACACAGAGAAAAACAAGTTATTACTTCAGTGAGCTTAAACTTATGAACGAAGATAGCACTTACCACTTGATGTACATCTAGTGATTCGTCCTTACTAACGGCAGCGACAGCATTCCTCTTTTTTGGCAGTTCTGATGGTAGTGACCAACCTCGACGCAAACAAAGCAAGAGTTCAGCGCTTTAACCTTAGGAATTGGCTTTGGTAGTATCCAAGGTTAAATCAGTTAAGACATCTGACCTCTGCCACCCTTTTTTTAATAGAGCTCCCCTTCATGTTGGACGCTTTTGGCTGCGTATGTACCAAACGACTTTATTGCAGTAGCTCGCGCCTGTTGACGTCGGTGTTCATAGCAATCCAACTTTTTAACAAATTCATAAATTGTTTCGGCACTGTAAAGGAACGCAATGACATAACTCTCATCCGGTAAATCCACTAGCTCGCGTACTTTCATGTCAGTCCGAGCAGCGATGGACTGCATTGAAATAACGTAACTGAGGCAGGACTCTCCTGGATTTAATGTACGCTGCCGGAGTTGATGATAAACATCTTGATGCGATACGGTACGACTAAACATTTTAATTAATTTTGTTTTCAGTTCTTCGTAGCCCAGAAAGTCCAAATTTGCATGCTTTTTTGCTGTACCTTTCAAAAGCCTACGGATGCCTACACAGTTTTCTTTGTGGGTATATCCACACAAGTCCACGTAATCTTCAAAATGTATAAACTATTTAGCAATGTCGTAGTAATCTTCGCCGCTCAATGATGCGACTGCGGCATCCAACTCTGCCAAATCAATGTGGCTGAGCTTATGCTACGTTTTTCCCTCTAATGCTTTAATCTGTTTTTGCAACGCAAAATTTTTAATGTCATTTTGAGGTTTTCGATTTCTTTTTCTAATCCTTCGCTGTTGCACTGCGGCGCTTTATTCAATTAATCAGCTTCATGTTGGCTATTCAAAATGTGTTCCAAATTGGCATCCGTGTTGACCGCTGGTATTACTTCGAGAAAATTTCCCCGGCGATTTGGGTAAGTATCGAACACTGAAACGACTTCGTTTTTATTCAACATTCGGGCATCATAAATAATATCCGAAGTAGCATTGGCATTAGCAGCGGCATGACCAGAAAATTTCTCCTCCGACAACTTCCTTAACAGCAACTTTTTATTGTTTTGCGGCTAAAACATTATCCGTGGCTACAACATTCCGTGGTCATCTGCTGATTTTGTTGTCTAAGGCATCATGCAGCGTTCAAATTTGGCCAATCGATGCTATGTCGGAGAACTCGATTCCGGCCACTATAAGTTCTGACATCATTGTCTGGCGGTTTGGGCGACGATCCATTTTTAAATAATTTCAGTGATTTTATTTCTTTTTTTTTTGTACTTCATGCGTCAGTTATACCTCACACATGATTTTTAATGGGCAAAAGGTTGTTTTCTAAGCACGTGCTTTATTTTTTTAATCTTACACAAAAGTAAGTAAGTAAATTTTATTAAGTTTTCTTTTTTTCGATAAAATTTTTTGTACGATGAGAATAGTAATATTCTTAGAGCTATAAAAGTCTTACGGTACCCATACACTATACAATGATATTGAGTATTTTGTTGCTTTAGTTATTGTCGTTTTGATCCACACTACTTAATAAGTGTATCCATATTTTTAAGCAAAAATAACGCATTTTTTTACAATTTCATGTGCATGTATGAAAAGTAAACAACATCATTCATACAAACCTTTATTTTTCAAATTGTAAAATTATTTTTAATTAAAACTTTTAAACAATTCAGCATTACACAATTTAAATAATATTTAGTGACATTAATGATGAAAATAATTTTAAGTAAAGGCCTGTTTCATAACTAAATAAATATATCAGCTATTCTCTTGTTTTTTGGTGGGAAGTTATCATTGTACAATGTTGTCCACACATTACAAAATATTCTTTTTTGCGTAATTTAAATCAAATGACTTTTGATTTTGTTCAATATAGTGTGCAAGGTACCAATATAGTATACACATTGACAATTTTACTGTACAATATCAATTATTGCACAATTATATTGGAAGTGTATGGGTGCCTTTATTCTATTAACTATTGAAAAGATTACGCACATCTGCTAACTTAACATTGAATATATGTATGCATATATATACAAGTTTTACTTTGGTCCTTACAATAAATATGAGAGCAAGTATCTGAAATAACAAACTTAAAATAAACTAAAAAACAACACTTACAATTATGTAACGTGTTTGTTTTTAAAATAGGAAACAAATTAAAAGATGTACATTTACTGTTATGACTTAAAATAAACAATGAGAATAATACCTTATAATGTTATATTACAAATTCGATAAGCAAAAGTAAGCAAAATTTTAAAACATTTGTGTATTTTAATTCTCACAGAATAATTACATATAAGCTTTTAAATAAACATAAGTAAATACGTTAGTATTTACATATACTTAAATTATTATTTTTACTTATTGATATTTATATTCAGCCTCTGTGAGTTCCGGGGGTCGCGCTTATGTAAAAAACGGTAGGGCAAAAGGATCTATGTTGTCCACGAAATTCTCATTAAGAATTCCCACCGGAGAAAGGTATGCAGTGGCTGTCCAATTTATTACATGCTCTTGTTCAAAGATTTGGTTGATACGAATGTTGTCATCCGTGAATTTTTCTACGAATGTTTTCTGTAATTTCATGGCATACTGACAGAAGGGTTTGCTTTTTTATAAACACAATTATTTGAGAATCTTCTTGTTTTGGTTTCATAATTTTGACCAATACATTTTCTTAAGATTTTTCGCTCAAACATATCCAATTCTTTGGCTATTGTTGGGTACATTGTAAACCAAATGGGAAAACCGTAGTTGAGAAAAGATCTAATGGCTACTTTATATACGAGGAGTTTAGTATTTGTTGGAAAATATTTATTGTCCATGTGATTTGAGAACATTCCTGCAATTTTTCTTACTTTTCCTAAGAGGATTCTTGCATTCTGGTTAAATTAATTTAATTTGTCAAAGTATATCCCAAGATACCTGATTGAGTTTTTGAACGGAATTACTGCACCATCTAGGAAGAGTTGTAAAGTTTTGTTTTCTGGGCTAAATTCAAAGCCTAAGGTTTCGCTTTAGGCTTCGGATTTTGCCGCGTTTATTTTAATTCCCCATTGCTTATAATAGTGACTTATTTCTTAAAGATGACGGACAGCACTGTTTAAAGCCTTTACGGGCAAAGCATGATGTGCATAAATTAAGCATAGAGAATTGCTTTTGAGAAATGGTGATAATATACTTCCTTGAGGGGCTCCACTTTTAACAAAACCGGTACCAGATGAGACGTTGTTGATTTGTACGAAGAATTCTTGGTTATTATAGTAGCTGCACATAATTTTTAAAAGATAAGCATCAATATCAAGGTTTACCAGGTTAGCCTTTTCGATGTCTAAGGAAATGGCTATAGAACATATTTTTTCTCTAAGATTGAGAACAACGTCATAATGAAATTTCAACAGTGCGTGTTGTATTGCGTGAGACTGTTTAAATCCAAATTAAAAATCTGATATAGGATCTATGATGAATTTATTTTCTTATCTTTTTTTTTATACGTTCAAATAAATTTCAAATATTAGACAATAATGATATCGGTCGAAATTCATCAGGCTTCGTGCTCTCCCATTTCTTCTTAATTGGTACTATTTTGACTTTATTTTCAGGGGGAAGGGAATTAACCGTTATTTATAAAATGATTAAAAATTATAGCTAGCAACTTCACCGTAGTGTTCGAATAGTCTTACACAAAATACATGACCTCTTCTTCAAAAGGTTGTTCATAAAGTGAGTCGCACTTGCGGTCATTTCATATATAATGCTATAAACACAATCAAAGGCTACCGACCATCGACTACCGACTACAAAAGTAGCTGCCTACAAAAATAGCCAAGTCGCCAGCTACTTAATTCTTTTAACGACTACCGACCAATAACTACAAAAAAGAAACATCTGTTTTGACATATGTATTAAAGTTAAGCAAGACAACAAAGAAACCTAAAAAATGCGCCACATAAAAGGTAAATGGAAAATGTAAACAAATGAACAGATGATTATTATTTTTCAATGGTGCCATTATAGTAGTTTTTCGCGATTTTAATAGCGATATTTAATGTATTGCGTTTTTAAAACCACCATTTCACGCATTTATTGTATTGGCAGCACTAATCTGTTTTTTGTAGTCAAGAAAAATAGAAATTAGTCTAAGTTGGCTACGGGCTACAAAAGTAACCGTGTAGTCGGTAGTCGTGTAGCGGCTAAAAGAATTATTCTCTTAAGCACGCATGTATTCTATTTTTGACATCTTGTAGTCGATGGTCGGTGGACTTGATTGCGTTTATAGCATAACATGATTACTAAATAAAACCTAGAGTCTGTACCTGACATATTTTTGTCTTGATAAAAGTCAAATTATTGTCAAGAGAAAAGTTTTACACGATTAATATCCTCTTATTAGTGTCATTGCAACGTTAAGAGAATTTTGTCAACCATCCACCTCAGACAAATTTATCTTAACAGTAAACGTCAATAAGGTGTCATTTCTTTTTATTTACTTTTTTTATTCAACAAATATATTGCGCCTAAAAGTAATTTTTGTATTTTTGGATAATATTATTCGTGTTGTTAGCTTTACATACATACATACATGTGGATTTGTTCCACATATTATAAAGAAGAAAATATTTATTATAAAGGAGAAAATCTTTGGTAGAAGTCCGGCAGTGCAGAGAATCACTATAATTTAAAGCTGAAACACTAAATTGAATTTGTTTCAACGCAAAAAGGAAGTGTTTTTTGGAATATTATTTTAAGTAACATGGTCTTCATTATTTTTCAGTTTACTTTCATTCGTTTAACCATGGAGTAGAGCGTAGGGGATATACTTAAAATTATCAATCCCTATAGGCAGTTTCGCTTTCATGTCTTAGGGACTATAAGAGCATCGAGTGTAAGAGAGTAGATTAAAAAAAAACGCGGTGGATGAAATAGCT
Source organism: Cistogaster globosa (assembly GCA_937654795.1). Taxonomy (NCBI): domain Eukaryota; kingdom Metazoa; phylum Arthropoda; class Insecta; order Diptera; family Tachinidae; genus Cistogaster; species Cistogaster globosa. Next base: position 63,588,977 of record OW569404.1, read on the forward strand.
AAAAACATAAGTAAAACAGTTGAGGATGCAATAATGTGAACAATCTGAGATCTGCCTACGCAATGGAAAAAAGAAAATTAATGAGTCCAAAAAATCTGGTTAATCTGCAAACGGTATTTAAAGACCTCATCTATTTTATTTCGGTGAAATGCATTTTGTGGAATTAACCCATATATGGCGCTCCCCTTTAAATTACTCATTGGAGGCAATAAAGCAATTAAAAGGTGTTAATTTCTTTTAGCAGCCATTATGTGTGCAAAAAAACAATTTCAGAAAAATAAATCACAAAACAAAAAGAAGAAAAATTACTGGAATTTAAATTATTAATGGAAAAAAATCATTGTTTATCCAAGATATGAATTATAAAGCAATACAGAACATAAAAATAATAAGAGAAAAATCAAAAGTATTTATGTGCTGATATTACAAAAAGTCAACTTCTCCATTCGTTGAACTTTGTATGATAAGTGCGATGCAGACTCCAAACTGATTACTCTCAACATGGTCCAGAGATTAGGTATCCAAAAATCGAGTACTGAGCCAAAGATTTACCAAAAGATCTCGCAGCGACGCCACTTCTCATGATTTTGGAGTAAATATACCCTCCTAACGTAATATATGCTCGTGCTGAAACATTAAACTAAGGATCTGCCAATTTCAGGCCTGGGAAATGATCTATAATTTTGTCATCAATAGACTTTCGAGGAGTAACCCCATGATGCCTTTATTTGACTTTGGCGAAAGGCTCGTCCGTCGTACTGTTGCCAAAGTTGCCTCGAATCTGAAAATGACACATTTCATGTCTCCCCGCTTTCGCCTCTAAACGCCTCACAACTTCTTCTGAAATCGCGGAGCTTTCCAAACTTGGATAAATTATCGCTCGCTTTAAGATATAACCTTCTTTTGCCACTATTTTTACCATTGCAGTCGGCCTCAACATTATAGTCTCAGTAAGCTTGTAAAAAGGTATAGTCGAACTATCCCGACCAGATCGCTTATTGGATGAATGGTTGCAAATTTGAAGGTTCCTTGAAGAAGCTGAAACTAAAGCTCGCGACGTACTAGGTCTTGTGCTCTCGTGACAATCCTTGGACGTACGAGGTCCGTTGGCATCTACCTGAGACAAACTAATTTTACGATTAGACAAACTTGGTCCCTCGCGTTTTTTGCGGTCAGATGAATTAGGTCCTTAACGCTTCAACGAGGTCTTGGCTTAGGCTTGTGTAACAGTGAATGGAGCTTGTCACCACATTTCTTGCATTTTCCTGTACTTTCACAAGTGCGCCAAGTGTGGTCATGTCCCAGGTACCCCGCACAATATTTATTAAATGTAACTAAACGCATTCGTTCCTGGTAATCTTCTCTTAGAAAACGGTCGCAAAATGTATGGGATGATCTTTAAGGCAGACTCTGCAAACCATTTTTTGGTAGTACGATTACCCTCTATTTACTCTTTGCGTGAAACCAAAATGCTAAAAAATAAAAAAAACAAAATAAAAAAAGTAAAAATAAAAATTAGTTACTTGGAAGAACTACAAGCTTCACTATAGGTCTTGTAATAATTCCACGCTGAGTCTTAAGTTCAACAACTCTGGTATGACCATCTTTACCCATATAAACCTTTACGACTCCATAAGACGCGTTATACCCAAAAAATCTGGAAATTCTATCTTCAATATCTTAGAAGCACCAACAAAATTCTTACCATTATCAGAATGCATGTCGCTTGGATAGCCACGGCGAGCAACAAATCTTTAAAAAGCCGCCGAAAAAGCTGTGGTTGACAAACTACTGACGGTCTCTAAGTGAATCGCCTTTGCAGCGAAACACACAAATGAGCAAACGAAACCTTTCGTAATTACACAAGCCCGGCACGTAAAATTCCTAATATCTACCGGACCTGCGAAGTCGACACCTATTGTGGTAAACGTGCGATTCGCGGGGAGAGATGCCATAATCTGACCTCGAATGGCCCTTTTTGTATAGTAAAAACCTTACATTTGTCTATAACCGATTTTATTAATTACCCGCTCGCGAAATATAAAACTCAGTACGTAAGACCCTTAACATTGATTCTCTCTTTGCAAGGTGACCTTGTGAATGAAGTCTACAAGTAGGACAGAAAAACAGTTCAAAGGCAGTAGGGTCGAAAATTTGGCATTGTAAGTTAAATCTGGAGCATGATCTAAGCGTCCCCCAACTCTCATTATAACATTTTTGTCCAAAAAGGGGTTTAAATTAGCCAAGTTACCTCCGACAATAACTGTGCGTCACCAAACGATACCTTTTGGGCCACAACTATTAATCTATCTTTGACGATTTGCAGTTCTTTCGAAGTCAGTTCCCCCGAAATATACTGTGGCTCATCTACCTTTCGTAATCTTCGAATTCCTCTCATTATCCAAGCCATAATACGTAGCGCTCTCGTATAAGAAGAAAACTTCTCTATCAAATCGCAGTGAGACTCAAAGTACGTAAAAAATACTTTCTGGGTCCTGTTCTCTTCTCTAGTTTCAAAACTGTTATCATGTGGGGTACTTCAGTAGGCCGAATCCGAAAAAAGAAAACTGGGAACGTACCACCAAAAACGATTTTCAACTAATTCCTGAGGTCAAACTCCTCTAATTAGTAAATTTGCTGGGTTGTCGCTAAAACCTTCATGCCTCCAACAATTTATTTCAGTTTTTTCAACAATTGTAGATACACGATTAGACACGAAAGTTGTCCACGAACTAGGAGATTTTTGAAGCCAAGCTTAAAAAAATCACAGAGTCAGTCTATGTGTAAAATTTATGGCTAGGTCCATCAAATTTTAAATCACTTATACCAGTAACTAATAAATTTGCCAACAACAAAGCAGCACAAGGTTCCAACCTAGGCAAAGATACTGTCTTGAGTAGAGCCCCTTTAGACTTAGCCAACAATAAGTGAGTCTGTACCGCACCATTTTCATCTTGTACACGAACATATAGGCATGCACCATATGATTTTTCTGAAGCATCTAAAAAGCCATAAAATTCTAAATTACCCATGGTTTAAATCCAATCCATCGTGAAATCTTTATACTGGAGCAGAGTATATAATCATTTACGAATTGTTGCCATTTCATACCGCTAGCTTCCGACAAAACTTTATCCCAATTCATTTTATCGCTCCATATTTGCTGCATTAACATCTTTGCAATAATAACTATAGGACCCAACCACCCTGCGGGATCAAAAATCTTAGCGATGATCCAAAATACTACCCTCTTAGTAAAATTCTACTTTATCGAAATAAAAGTCGTAGAAAAATAAAAATAATCGATTTTTGCATTCACCTTACACCTATAGCTTTTGTGTTACTAAAATCATCGATTTCCAAAGAATGCCTATTTAATAAATGGTCCGTTGCAAAACTCTCTTGTCATTAGCAGATGTCAACGCAGAAATTAATTGGTCTTGAGCCATTATCGCTAAATGGACATTGTGAGTCCCAGCCAACGCATCATCTACATACACATATCCAGTAGGAATTTTTGATGCTAAAGGCCACTTCTTCTCAACATCGTTAGCAAGTTGAAACAAGATCCTAATTGCTAAAAAGGCAGCACAGTTTACCCCGAAAGTTACAGTTTTCAACTCAAAATCCTTCAAATCTTCCTGAGGATCCCTGCGAAACACAAATTATTGAAACCGGGTCTGTTCGGGCTTCACTATTATCTGTCGGTACTTTTTCTCTATGTCCCTAGTGAATACATAACGGTAAAATCTCCACCTAATAATTAGGAGCATTAGATCATTTTGTAAAACTAGACACGTATATATAAAACATCATTCAGACTTAATCCAGTTGACGTTCTACTCGATGCTTTCAAAATTTAAAGACTGCATGAAGGGACAGGTAATAAAATTTCGATATACTCAATGTATCAACATTAACTCTATCCATGTGACCCAGACTCTCGTATTATGATAAAATATCATCATAATTCGACTTTAGTTGCGGATTTTTAAGTAATAATGCGTCACAACTGACGACTTACTTTTTCTCCATATGCGCCAATTTGATTTCCGTCTAAATATTGCGGTTTGAAGGGTAGCGAGACAATGCAAAGCCCATCGTGATTTATTTTTGTCGTTTTTCTATATTATTCTTCACAGTAATCATCTTCTTGGGTATTTTTGTTAGCTTGTGGGGTTCTTCTAACTTCCAAAACATTTCCAACTGTTTGTCTAAGCTCACTTCAGTATAACAAAACTACTGTAGAACCTGACCAAAAATATCTGTCTTCAATAGGGCCAGTCGAAACCCAGCTAAAAACGCTTTCCTGGGCCATAGCATATTCATAGGATAGAAATCTCCACCTATTAAAATATCAACAGGTCCACTTTTCGAAAAAATTGGGGTCAGCCAAGCAAAAGTTCAATGAAGAACCTAAGTCTAAGACCTTTAACGTCCGATTTTGGTAAATTTCCAGTTAATGGTGGAAGTACCAAGCCTTTAATCTAAGCCCCCCATCGAGGCAAGACCGCAGTACCAAAGTGCATTCTCTTTGTGATGAACCAGCTGAAGCACAGTTAAGGGCACAAATATTAGAATTTGCCTCTCTTGTCGGCAAATCCAGTTTTTGTTGTAGTTTCCCACTTATAAATGTCGATTGAGAAGCTGGATCAATAAGCGCCCTAGCAAAAAAAATCTCCCCTCGACATATCACATTTACGACAGCAGTTCCCAAATGAATCTGCCTTGATGTCGTAACAAAACAATTCTGTATAGTCGAATTGCGAGCACATGCATTATTATTTGCTGAGCCAGAAGCCATTTCCATACTTGAATTGCCAATTACCGGTGCAAGAGGCGTTACTTCTTTATAGAGCAGCGTATGGTGCTTAAGATGACAGTTTGTACAACTAACATTACTTTTTCAACTGCCTACTTTATGACTATCATTCAAACAGTTAATGAACAGGTTTTGGGTCTTGACCACTAAAAGTCGCCCTGCCTGATCCTTCTTCGAAAACTGTTGGCAGTCCTTCAAAGCATGATTTTTCGAGCAAACTGCGAAAGACTTTCTAGAAATTTTAGCCTGGTACACTCTTACGACAGAGTTACGTTGTTTCAAAGAATTTGCCCTCACAGGCTTTCCTTCAGACTTCGATTTCTCTGCATCACGAATGTTAGATATCGTCTATAAGAATTGAAAGCAACCCGTAAGAAATTCATCCAGTTCCTTCCATAGTGGTATTTCAATTTTACTCTTAACTGTTTGTTCCCACAATGATAAAGTACGAAAGGGCAGTTTCGTTAAACAAGCATATATAGAAATTGGGTCCCAACTATAACGCGATGGACCTTAAGTGAATAAATGCAATTGTTTATATCCCGTTATAGCTTTTTTATTGATTCGCTACATTCAGATTCTACGACTACCAAATTAAATAAAAACTTAAACTGATCATGAACTAAAATTCTTTTATATTCGTATCTATCTCTGAGATTCTCCTATGCATTCTAAAATCCATCATTTGCAAGTGAAAACTCTCTAACGATCAACAAAGCATCACCGTTCGTAAATTGACGCAAATAACGAAGTCGTTCAACCCCTGTCAAATTTGCCCGATCAATATAAACAGCTTGGAACATGTCCCGAAAAGATTGCCATTACTGGTAATCACCCCTAAAAACCTCGGTAATAAAAGGTGGCAGCTTTTAACCACACTGTATCGACGATAGCCCTGGTCTGTTTATAAATGAGGCCGATAACTCACCCATTTGAGCAGCACACGAAATGTATCCCAATCTACATTCTTTGAAAAGTATTCTTGCGGTTTGGGAATCTTCCTCAGAATCCCCTTTGGGGTTTCTTGTGGTAAAATCTTCGAAGGCATTCCTTACCTTATCCCACTTTTTTATTTCTAACATATAGGAGCTTAGAGTTCCCTGTGGCAAATCAAGGTATTCTTTATCGAATTCTATAAACAACTTAGCAGTTTTCTCAAATATAATCAACTTGCAAGATTTAGGCATTATGATTAATACACTAAACATAAAGATTTCCAAAATTGAACAATGAAAATCAAAATCGAAAAAATTCCCAATATACTATGGTTAAAAAATTTCAATCGCCAGCTTAATTATATATTTATAAGCAAATTATTTACAAACTTCCAAAGTATATAAAATATACTAACAGTGTACCCAATATACAAAGTGGTACTATTTAAAAATGCCACATTAAAATCCAACAACAACAAAAAAGACAAAAAAAATAAATAAAATTAATTAAAATGTCTTATAATACGTAAACGTCGACAAAAGGTTTTGCAATCGAAGCACTTACCAAAATTGAATTTTATTTCGCATTCAATAATCTGCACACTTAAATATCTCTGTTATTATAATTCCATCCAATGACAAAACAGAAATCAGAACTAAATTTGATTTCAATACAAAAAAAAAACTTATTAAGTTCTTTTGTTGTCGGAATTTAACTTGACCAAAAAAACTTGTCAAAAAATATTTAAGAATCTGCTTTCAAACGCACAACTAATCCATTCAGTTACAAAAATTTGATTTAAATGAATAGATTTTTATCCGACAAATCGGTTTCTTGATAAAACATTAGAAATTAAGAAATAATTCCGTATGTACTTAAATATTTACATTTACCAAAGTAATGAAATCAATCAGAGAGATTAGTGTCGAATATTTAAATCCAAAAACAAATATTAGTTTGCATTTATGTGCATGTGTTGAGGGTTCATCTGAACTATGTATGTAAAGGCATTAAAGGGTTAATTGATTGGTTAAACATACCGCATTAAGGTAAAATGAAGAATGTAAAAGAGGTCATAGAAGAGGAGTTGTTAATCAAATGTCAGAAAAAGAAGAACAGAAGTTATCAGTTGAAAGAGGTCGATGAATAAAGTAAGAAGTCAGTTGAAAGAGGTGGTCGTAAAAAGAGGTCAGTCGTCGGTTGATAAGATTGTTTTCTGCCAAAGTTGAACTTAAAAACATTTGTCTTGTGATAATCTCATATAAAGTGAATAAGCAAGTTAATTGCAATCAATACTACATATTCCAAAAACCTTAATCATATTTCTTAGATCTAAATTCAAAATTAATTTACATAAATATGTAAAATAAATATATTACGAATAAATAAACTTTAATTTATCAAACTAATTTACATGTATTATTTGGCATATATAAATAACAACACAGCCTCAACTTATATAGAACTAAACGTTCTCCGCATATCGCTTTCCAACAACCACTGACTTCCACTTCTAAAGTCTTCTCTTTACAATTCCCACTCAACCCAATATTATTCAACAATTAATTTAAACTTTGGTACCTTTTGTATCTTACTGGCTTTCAAAAATTTGGACTGTTTCTTATCGACTTCTGATGATGAGCTTCTGATTAAACTACCATGTCCATTAAACCATTTCGCAGCATCTCCTGCACGGTCATGGTCAAAAATTATGGATACACACTCCTGCTGCAATTTTGTTTTGAAGTCACAATAACAAACAAGTTAGTCGTAGGTTCATTTGATTTTATAATAAACTGGCTAGATAGTTGTTACGAAGCAGAAAAAAATGGCACAAAAACGGCAACTATTAACTATAACACCGAATAAATTTTATCTTTATTTATTTACTTATTTATTCACGTTTAACTTATAAATTGCTTGATCTTTGTTGATTATGATTTTACTTTTGATTTTAAAAATATGACGAATTCAATTAAAACAAGTAAAAACAGCTGTTATTAAAATACGCAAATACGGTCAATATGGTAAAAAACTAGAGTTGCTACACAAAAAAATATATAATAATTTGTGGACTGTATTTTACGGTTTGTTGCTTGGCTATAGACAAAGAAAAATACTGGAGTAAATTGTTTAGTATTTATCTTATACACCAATATCACAATACAAAAAGAAAGATAATGCAGTACCTTTTGCACTGTTAAAACGATACTTGTGTTATTTTGTATACTACAAACACAATATTACAAGAAAAAATACAAAATGAAATTAAAATAAATTGAAAAGTCTCACCTGCGTACTCTCAGAAAAAAAAAGAATTTTGCTCCGCCAACCAATATATCCGGCTCGAAGGACCAAATTAATCTACCAAGTGTGTGTGAGACTCCAAATGTGTGGAACTTACGGTATCCTTAAATCCAAATCAACAGGGGATCTGCTACGTCTTAAACTAAATTTTAATACACCACGTAAAAGCTAGAGTGGCCCCAAAATCTGGAATCTCATCAAACCCGTGACGACAATGCCATCAAATCTAAACCCAAGGACGGGAGTAATAGTTCCTTTAATTCAAGCTTAAACAGTATGGTAACGCATAACCCCAGAATTGATCCCGCTTCGAAAATGTACTACCTTCTGCAGTACACTAAAGAGGAGCCACATCAAATGATTCGTACCTGCCCTTTGACCAAAGATGGTTTTCCCATAGCATGAAAAAATCTGATGGACAGATTTGAGAACAAACGCGTTCTTTTTAATATTTAACCCATTACCCGCAAATTTGGCCCTATTATTAAAGAGCTGCATATAATCATAAGTGATTGCATCACTAATCTTTCGTTGATTAATGTAAAGACTGGTAGCTGGGACGTTATTTTTGTCTGCTTTGCTTCTACAAAACTCACTGATATCACATTAAGACTGTGGAAACCGTCAGAAAAACGTGCTGCGGACATGCCATTATGGGATGAAATGGATAAGTTTCTATCACTGCCTTACAATGCTTCGTAATCAGTTTATGATATTAGAGGATCCCATCCTAACACATCTCAAAACCCAGTTAAGAGTCGTGTTTCGAATAATACGAAAAAAAACCCTTTAATGATTCCCGAAAAGTAAATGAATTTGTTGCTAAAACCAATCAGGCCCAGAATGTGACGCAGTGTGTTTTGTACCCTGAGAAACATCCCCTTAGGCTTTATCCTGTATTTTAAGGTCACTGTGGAGAGGCTTAGATTTTGCACAAACTAACTGGCGTCATCCCATGAATATAGAACGTGTAAAACCATTCATGTTTGTTATATTTGTAAACAGAAACTTAACTCTCTTTTGCATACAAATTCCACTTGAAACCTTGATAATTTTTCCAATAATGAAAATATTTTCAGCAGTTCTGGAACTTATAGTTCAAATTACAGTCCACCCCAAATTAACTCTGATGAAAGACCCTCGCATGTGGATTCAAGCCCCCAATCTAAGTTATTGCTAGGGACAACAACCTGTGAAGTTTTTGTCGGCGATATGAAGTGCATGGCACGAGAGCTGATCGATCCTGCTCCTTAAGCAACTTTTATTTCCCAAAAGTTGCGAAGAAAACTATGTTTGCGCACGATTTCGTTTGCCATGGCGAAAATTACTGGTCTTAATAGCAATTTAACGGCAACTGCTTCTAGGATATGCCTTATCACAATTGGTTCTTAATCAAACCCAGATTTAAGACTTCAGTGTGAGGTATATATCATAGAGAAGCTGATTGGACGATTTCCATCATGTACAATTGCTAACATCAACTCATCTTATTTCTCTGAAATCGATAAGAATGGTGTTAGTTTTACCCGAATGGATCTCTTCCAAGGAGGAGATGTATACATCAAGATATTATTACCCGAAGTAGAAAACCATCCCGATGGCAACCTAATCGCTCAGAACACAATCTTTGGTTGGATTGTTGCTGGTAATGTGTTTCACTGCAACCCCCTTAATACGGTTAATTCTTATTTTAGCCATATTAGATTAAATAATTAACTATATTACTGCAATCCCCTTAATCCGGTTAATTCTTATTTTAGCCATATTGGTTTAAATGATCAACTATATCGGTTTTGGGAACTCGAAGAGGTGCCGAAAACAACTATGTTGTCCGAATTTAAAAAATTTGTGAACAATATTACCAGTCGCCAACCTTCAGAAGCCCCGATGGCCGTTATGTAGTTTCCCTACCCTTTAAACAGGATTTTTCCAAGAACCTTTCTTTAGGAAATTCCCGTGAAATCGCGCTTTCTCAATTCAAAAGAAATGAAACTCGCCTTTTGCGAAACCCCGAACTTAAAGCACAGTATGACAGTATGATAGTGTGACAATGAAACTTCGTGTCGTGCTTAACGCATCCAGCCCAGGCGTTAGTTTAAAGATACTCTCTACCCAGGCCCTGTATTACAGGCTAACCTTACTATTTTGATGCTGCGTTGGCGTCTTTATCGTTTTGAATTTAATGCTGAGAAAATATATCTGCAAATTATTGTTCATCTTAATCATACCCCCTTTCAGTGGATATAATTCCGCGAAAGTCCCGAAGTCGAAGTCAAAGATTTCGACCTTCAAACGGTCACGCTTGGAGTGAACTGTGCGCCATATCTTGCCATTCGGACTTTGCTAAAATTGGCACACGAATGTGAAGCTCGAAATCCTGCAGTATCCGAAATATTGCGAACCCAAATGTACGTCTATAATGTTCTTGCTGGTTCACATAAACTAGAAGATGCAATCGTACGACATAAAGATCTAATTAACGTTCTTGATTCTGCTGGCTTTGTTCTGCGGAAATGGACTGCGAATCATAAACGTTTATTAGAGGACCTACCCTGCGAAAATCTGTTAACAGCATACTTCTTAAAAATTTTCGGACGCGAGCACGACTAAGACTTTTGGCCTGTTCTGACAGCTTCTATTTTAAACTTGATACGCTGCCGAATACAGACTTTGCTACAAAACATCCTGCCTTTTCAGAAATAGCAAAGCTAATTGACCCTGCCGGATGGCATGCCCCTTAAATTATTGTCGCTAAGATAATTATGCAATAAATTTGGAAAGACAAGACAGATTCAGATGAATGTTTAAACCCTCTAACTCTAAATCAATGGCACGCTTTTTTAGAGTACTACCCACACGCTGAGAAAATTAACATTTCAAGATGGGTTAATTTTCACACCGATTTTGTTTTAGAGATCCATGATTTTTGCAATGTTTCTGAAAAAGCATACGCTGCAACTCTATTTATATGAGCTATTTGCCCCAATAAGAAAATAACAGCACATCTTCTTATGGCCAAGACAAAAGTTGCGCCGGTTAAATGAGAGACACTACCTCATCTAGAGCTCTGCGGAGCAGCATTATTGGCGAATATGGCAGAATCGCTTTGTTCTCAAATGAATCTAGCCAGGAAAAAGATTGACTCTCGAAATAACCCCGCTGTAATGGCAAGCCGATGATCTTTTGCTAAAGATTTAGTTGACAATGCTTTCTGGTGGTATGGTCCGCAGTGTTTAAGTCAGCCGGAAGAAAATTGGCCCCGAACGGCAACTACTTATTAAACAAATCTGGAGACAAAAAATATAAAGACTTATTTTACCCACTCTGATAGCACTGATGATGTCCTTAGGAGGTTTTCAAGTTTACCCCTAGCTATGATAATCATTGCCTATATTTTTCGTTTCTATAATAGTGTCCGATAGTGTGACTATGTTTATGACTCCCAGCAGTTGTCCAGGTCGGAGATAATATTTGTAAAAACACGCTTAACCCTTTTATTTCAACAGTTTTATTTACCCGAATACTTACACCTTCTGAATAGCGAGAGCTTACCCCGAAATAGCAAATTGATTTCTCGATTCGACTAAATGGTCGCTTTGCTCGTGCCGTCGGTCTGACGTATGATGAATGTTTTTCCAAAATTCTACCCTATGAACCTAATACTTGAACTTTGTCCACAAATACTCGCTATATGGTGGAAATGCATTATTGGCTCGACAGGTTAGAATTGAATTTGGGTCCCTAAACTTCGAGATTTAGTTCGTATGGTTGTAAAAAACTGCAAGGAATGCGTCATTCATTGTAGGCAGACTAGTCATCAGACGATGGCTGCTTTACCCCCCGAAAGAACGTCTATTGGAAAGCCCTTTGATTATAGTGACGTCGACTTTGCAAGACCATTTGACAGTAAACATACAGTGGAAGAGGTTGTCGAATGCCAAAAAGTTATATCGTAGCATTTGTTTGCTTTAGCACAAAAGCAATACATTTAGAATTGACCGGTGATAGGAGCTAAGAGGCTTTTCTAGCAACATTAATCAGTTTTGTATCCCGTCGTTCGGCACCACGACATATATATTCTGATAATGGCGCACTTTTCGTTGGTGCTGCTACTCTGCTACTGTTACTCAATATTGATTAAAGGAAGTTTTTAGAAGAAAAGGAGCTAAAGTTCAGACCCTTAGTCCCGATGATCCGTTCAAATGGCATTTTATTTACTTACCCCGAATTTAAAACCATGTTGACTCATATTGAAGCCTGTGGAGGCGGGAAGTTTATGTCCGAAATGCCCCGTTTTCTTTCTATCTTCCACTTTCTTTGATATTTCTATTTTTATTCTCCTTACCATTTGTTTTTCTTCGGCGCCTATGCTGTTTTAATTTGTGTAAATTCTTTTTTTTTATTTCTTCTCACTCTTGTTCTACCTATTAACCTGAACGTAAGTTTTATGAAAAAAATAAATTAAAAAATCCCAAACTAAAACCCCTCGGTTTTTTATTTCATATTTTTGGAGAAAATATTTCACATCAACACTCTTAATTTTGGCTCTCTAGAATAGTTATGTATTCCGGGCGTGCTTCGTTTCCCGAACTTTGTATACTGGGTACATATCTATTGTTGTTTCTGTTTGTGTATTCGTGCATATTGTTAAAGTTTTTTCTTTGATTGTTATTAAACCTATTGTGACTGAAATTAATATGGGTTTTATGTTGAAATTATTGCTGCTAGAAAAATTCACCAAGGAATTGTTGTTATTATTGCGATGTTGTTATTTTTTGTATAATTGTTTATGTTAGAGTTTCGATTGCTAGGGTCTATTATTGTTGTAGTTAGTGAATGTGCTGTTAGTTCTGTTGTTATTTTGTAATTGATACCGTAGTTTTTCCTTTCTAATATTAAGATTGCATCATTAGTTGCCTTATTTTCATCTTCAAGTTCAATTTCAAGTTCGGATGCTTCTTGCAATGTGGTTGGTCGATTGGTCGATATGGCCGATTTCAAGCCTTCGTTTGGTCTTTTTTTAAAAGTATCTAGGGCTAAATTATTATTTAGTTTTATCATTATGTTTTTTTCTTTTTCTTCTATCGCTAGTTTGTTTAGGCTGTCTAAAATATATAATATTTTGCCTTTAAATAAGTTATGTGGCATTTCTCCTTGGAACAATGTACTAAGCTTGTTTTGTAATGCTGGTATTGTTTTAGTGGTTTTGTACCTGTTTTCTAACAATTCTTTTAATGCTTCAAATCTTTCTGTTTTGCTATAACTACCTATCGCTGTTCTAAAGTTAGATGTAAGTTTAGGATAATAAATGCATTGCAGAAAATCTATTTTTGCTGTGTCTGATAATGTTTTGTTTATCAGCTCTGCTGCTATTAAAAAACTTTCAAATTTTATGTACCAACCAGCAAACAATGGTAAATCTTTTGAAACGGATTCTAAACTTAATGCTGACATTGTGATATAATGTTCAATCTCAGACCCTTTTTCGTGTGTTGCTAAATAGTCGTTGATATTTGTATAAATATTTTTAAATTGTATTTTTAAGGCTATTATTAGATCAGTGTTTTTCTCTTCTTTCAGAGCTGTGATTAAGTCTTGGCTTATATTTTCAATGTATTCTAATTTTTCTTTTATAGTTTTCGTTGTATATGTTCTACCTGATTTTTTCTTTAGAGTTTTTAGAAGTTCTTCCAATTTTTATATATTTTCTTTCATAATTTATTGACAAGCGTTTTGTTTTTGTTCTTAACGCTTTTAATTTTAAAATATATATATATAAGGAAGGATTTCCCAACTTGATTACCAACCTAATGATTTGAACAAGGCATTAGACTTTTATAATCAATTCCTAAGAATCGATTGCATAGAATATTAATGGAAATTATAACGACCATTAATAAATATTTTAAGGTATTCTCCTTTAACTTAAAAAACTAATTTAATTACTGCTTCTACTTCCTTTGCGAACTTATGTAATGTGTTTTGTAAGCGAATAACAAAAAATGGCAATCACAAAAGTAAATATTTAAATGGCAAGTACTTTTTAAGGCAATGCCGAGTTTTTTGCTGGGTTTCTGAAAAATAATTAAATTTAAATTGTAAATACAAACAGAAAATATGTATCTACGTACTAGTATATCCAAAAACGATATTTTTAATTATTTTATATTATAATTTTGTGTACGACAATATATTATGGGTACATAAAAAATATAACTGAAGAAGTTCTTTTAATAGGTACTTTAAAAAAAATTACCCTTAATGTAGGTAAATGGACATAAAAAGTATAAATACATAAAAATATATACAAATAATAGCAGTGCTCACGACTTCGTCTGCGTGTCATTTTTAATTTTCTTAAAATTCAAATTCAACTATATATTTTAGAGTTATGTGTTAAAAATCTTCCATATACAAAAATAAAAAGTGCTGACAACTGTTTTATTTCCATTATACTGTAAGATTAGGTGCTTTCACTATTTTGCTTTTTTGTCTACGAATTGCCCATTATTACAAAAAAAAAAAGTATTTTATATTGGAATCAATATTCTAAAGAACCTCCTCACAAAATTTTGTTCACATCACTCCAGTGGTTTTTATGTGATGCGAACACAGACACACAAAAAGAAATTCCAAAAGTATATGTTTTGGATTTTGTATCGATTACTATCTATATATGTATACCAACAAGAAAATTTTCAAATAATATTTCATGTACAGAAATAACACCGTTACTGTCTTATTACATGTATGTACAGATATCTATGTATAGATAATAACAACTGTAAATACAAAAATTAACTTTTAATCTATTGAAAATACATCTGCTACAAGATTTGAAATTTAAAAATTGTTTTAACATTTTCAAAACTTTTTGTTCAAGGCTCTAATACACAACATCAAGGCAAATTAAAAAATTTTGAATTTGCCCTGATTGGAATTTGCATTTCACAATTCGAATTAATAACAAGTTGCCTCGACAGCCCCGGTGACTAATTGTTGCAAACAAAATGTACGTATTTATTATTGCCGTGAATTTATCAGTTATAAATTCGTTTTCGCATTACATCTTTGATAGAATGTTACCAACTTTGCCTTTTAATTTCTTGTTTTAAATTTTAATCTTTCAATTTAATTTGGAATTTTTTCAATTTCATTTTGAGATTCTCATTTTGAATCAGAATGTTCTTAGCTTCTACTCGCTTTTCTCAATTTCATGTTTAACTTTCGCAATTTGATCAGTTAAGGCTGTAAACTAATGGACTAATTATGGTCATAAAACAATAACAATAATGTAAATAAAACAATTTTGTTTTATCTCTTACTCAACGTTTTGGATGTGGTTGCCGACTTTTTCAGGATTATTTTTTTTTTTAATTTTATTTTGAATTTTTTCAGTTTTAAATATATTTCCTCTTATAAAATCAATCAAATAAGGGTTTCTTTGTAAAGAGTATTCACTGTTAAGCGATACATGCAATGGTATCAGAAATTTTCATAGAAAACCCTACACTCGTCAAAAAAATCTTTATTTTAGAAAAAAATCTTAATGAAAAAAAAATTCTTCAATACTTTTTATTCTTTATGACGTGTTGTTACTTGTAATTAGTTTACAATAAATACATAAAACGAAAATATACATACAAATGTAACAAGTAAACATAAAAATCAAAAATTTTATTCAAACAATTTTTTTAATATAAATAAACATAGTTGAAACTATATGTTGTACCTTTGAGATCAAATGCATAAGTATGTTTGTATACTTCTGGATTAAAGCCAACATTTATAATAGTGATTTATTTTATAAAAGTAATAAAAATTCTATAACAAATTGAAAATATTTTACACATTTCTGATTATAATACGGAGATGGTTTTAAACTTTCCAAGATATTAGCATAAATTTCTAACTAACAATCTTGAGTAAAAAAAAATACCCTCTAATGTGGCATTCGTTAACTTATTATAATTAAGTTTACTTTTGAAAATATCCGTTCAACGTTTGCACATGAACATGAGAGATAAATCAATTTTAAGGCAAACTTCGACAGAGTTAAAAACACAAACTCAATATCCGCTTTACAAAATTTTAAGATTGTGTGCTAAAATTCATTCACTTAACATTTTCTACATTTTTAAATATTTATTAAAGTCTATGTGGCGAAGTTTCCTGACTTCTTCATTTAATTTTGTATCTCACTGTCTTTAGTTAAATGTAAAAAAAATTGTATTAGACCTGCTAGTTTAGAAACATTTTTGTTAATAACGTTTTGATGGTCAAAGTAAGAAAGCTTTTTAACCCTTAACTACATTCGCTTTTTTAACTTACGTTACTACATTGGTAGGGTAATTTTCTACCCCAATCGAAAATTCTTTCTATTTTGCAGGGCCTCGCATAACAAAAGAAATTGGTAATGTGAAATATTACATTTGAACTGACAATACACGGAGTTTTAAACAAAGTATATTATTAATTATAGAGTGCGGCGTGGGGTAAGTTTTAAGGTTGCACCGTTAAGGGTTAAGGTTGCACCGTTAAAGTCAAATCATTTTGTAATGTGTTTACAACGAAAAAGGTAATTATCAATGAATTCATTTAATTCAGCGGCATTAAACTTTGTACCCAAAATTTTTGTTTAAAAATAATATACACAGGTAAACGTCAACATTTTTTTACATATTTACCCACCAGCGGTAGTAATAACACATTTTGTTTTAGAGTATTAATTGACAATAAAATTGTTTCATATACATAAATATTTTTAATAAATTTTAACAAGAATTTCAGCATTAGGTGTCAAGCAACTCAAGCAAATCAAAGAATTTTTATTTGGGAAAAAGATCTTTAAAATTAAATTTTTATTAAAAATCGTAAAAATTAAGCTAAAATATTTATTCTGACGTCGCTGAGTCAGGAAACTCCACATAGACTTTAATAAATATTTAAAAAATGTAAAAAATGTTAAGTGAATGAGTTTTAGCCAGAGTTCAGAATTTTTCATTTATGACCATTCAATTTTAAACATTTTTGGTATTTTTCATAAATGAGAATTCTACGATTTGTTTTTTATTTTTCACGTTGATAAACGAGCATCAAAAAATTTTCTGCCTGCGATGACACATGAATGTACCTGTCTCTTTCATTTTTAAGTATTCATATATGAAAAAGTGAATAAGAAAAAATATCCCTATTATTCATACATGATAAGGGATGCATAATATCATTCTCATTAATGCTACTTTTCAAAAACGAATGGGTATTTTTTCAGCGTTGAAAAGTTTTCACTTATGAGAATTCAAAAAGAGATTTATGAAATTTCTCATAAATGAGAAAAAAAATTATTTCTTTTTGACGGTCATTAACGACCAACAAAAAATTGGCTGCCTACAATTACATATGAATGTGTGTATTAGCATTGATAGGATGAAAAACAAAGAAAATCCGTATTATGTAAAACAAATTTTTAATAAAATTAAAAATATAAATTTATAACAAAAAGACATTTATAACAAGCTTACGATACATTTCTATACATATTTTTTATACAAACATATTAATATATATGTGGCTTTTTCCTTTTAGATTAAACAAATAACTTATATAGAAAACTTTTTAAAGTTCTAAATGGATCCGTAATAGTAAACTATGATAACTAAAAAGTAAAATTTGTTCACAAAATTTTGTGAGGAGTCTCTTTAGAATCTTGATTCCAATATAAAATACTTTTTTTCGTAGTAATGGGTAATTCGTAAACAAAATAACAAAATAGTGAAAGCACTTTATTTTACGGTATAATGGAAATAAAACAGTTGTCAGCACTTTTTGTGTTTGTAGATGGAAGATTTTTAACACATAACTCTAAAATATATAGTTGAATTGGAATTCTAAGAAAATTAAAAATGACACGCAGACGAAGTCATGAGCCCTGCTATTATTTATATATATTTTTATGTATTTATACCTTTTATGCCCATTTACCTTCATTAAGGGTAATTTTTTTTAAAGTACCTATTAAAAGAACTTTAGTTATATTTTTTAAGTAGCCATAATATATTGTCCTACACAAAATTATAATATAAAATAATTAAAAATATCGTTTTTGGATATACTAGTACGTAGATAAATATTTTCTGTTTGTATTTACAATTTTAATTTAATTATTTTTCAGAAACCCAGCAAAAAACTCGACATTGCCGTAAAAAGTACTTGCCATATAAAGATTTACTATTGTGATTGCCAGTTTTTGTTATTCGCTTACAAAACACATTATATAAGTTCGCAAAAGAAGTAGAAGTAGTAATTTAATAAGTTCTTTAAGTTAAAAGAAAATACAATAAAATATTTATTAATGGTCATTATAATTTCCATTAATAATCTATGTAATCGATTCTTAGGAATTGATTAAAAAAGTCTAATGCCTTGTTAAAATCATTAGCTTGGTAATCTAGTTGGGAAATCCTTCCGACAAAAATGCTTAATTTCACACTCGATTACGTTTTCTAGAATTTTTCGCTGGGACTTTACTATATTCTTTATTAAATCTCTTATATAAAAGTTTTTTCTAGAAATAATAAAGAAGAAGAAGAATTTATACATTAATGAATGTCAAATTTGTCTTAGGATGAAAATTCATTCAGACTTTATTTATTCATATTATATCATCGTTACGATATAATGGTCAGAGCTTATAGACTAATAAGTTTATCATGATATGAAAAGCACTTTAATATGTTATATTATTTTTTTCTTCGCACTGTTCAGTAACTAAAAATATTAGTTGCTTGTTGCTACTAAAGCGTGTATATCAAGGTACATTCCTTTTATATAAAATTTATTTTAAGTAAAATAAATGTACCTTGGTGTTTTTTCAAGAAGATAGTCAAAAAAGATGAGAGAGAAAAAATTTTTTGCAACTTTTCGCTAGTAAAATTTTTACTGGCAAGCATTAGTCAAACAGCTTACTTTTGCTTAAAAAATGTCCGAGAAAAGTCATTTTTGTAACAACACGAAAAAATATTAAAAATTATATTATTTTGTCATTTTTCTTTAATTTAGCTAGAGTACAATTTCTATGTACAATAATAAATTTTATTTCTACACATGTATACAGCTCAGATCTTTCATAACATAAATAATTTAATATTTATATCACAATAGGGATCTTTGTTAGAACTAACTGCAAAAAAATTGTATTTATGATATGCTTAAGCATCATAAACGCTTTTGGAAATTACCTAGTAATTAAAAAAATTTTAAACATTTCATGTACACTTTATAGTTACTATTTGGTTATTAGAGTATTATTTTCAAATTTTCTTCGTGGTTGACATTAGTTTGCTGGCTTATAGTAACTATTCTTTTATACATTTTTTCACTCTACACTGATAAAAATCAAATTGACAACTTTGACTTCAAATTGCGAAAGTTAAACATGAAATTGGAAAAAGCAAGTAGAACCTAAAACATTCTAATTCAAATTACGATTTTCAAAGTGAAATTGAAAAACTAAACTTAAAACAAGAAAAAAAATAAAGATGTCAAGGTTAATCTCCCGATGAAAATGACTACAACCAAGGCAAATTGAATACTAGGTAACCGCATCAGAAGAAAAATAATACACGTGTGTATCTTATTTGCGTAAATCTAAGTGTACGTGTCAGTAAGCAGTAATGAATAATGTAAAAACAGAAAACAAAGATATATTTACTGAACAAATTCTACTTCATTTTTTTCCTCTGATGTCTTTCAGCATATTTAACAAAGTTCCACTCCCGTACTTCTTATTTTGCAAACCACTCAAATATTTCTTTAAATTTTTTTATAAATGTACATACATACAAACACATATTTTGATGAGAAAAAAAAAAACAATTTCTTTTTTTAAATGTTTCTCAAAGAAACGTTTTCCTTTCGTGCAATTGGGCACACACACTCTTTTTAATTTTCACACAACGGTTTTTTTTTGCATATTCACTATTTTATCAAAAAATAATAGTTAAAATTTTTATCCGATTTCAAAACTATGAATTTTTTCGTGTTTTTAAATGACGCGTCAGCAAAATGTAAACAATTTTTGATGTTGGTTAGAAAAAATTTGTAAAGCGAACTCGATCACCTGCGCTATTAGCTTTACCTAGTATTCAATTTGCCTTGACTACAACGCTGCGAAAAAAATATATACATTTTGTTTTTTTACAAATCATATTCGGCTGTCAAAAACAAAGAAGTACAATAGATTATAATTTCTGACTTCAGACATTTCCTCAATCAACCTTTTAATCTGATATGTATTAAAATAAAAATCGATCGTAGTACAGCTAGTTTCTTGAAAGACTGTACGAAAAAAGTATTAATCAGTAAACCTTAAAAATTTATAAAAACGCACAAAAGTTTAGTTTTTCGCTTAGAAGCAACACGATCAAGTTTTCCACACATACTGCTTGTTAAAAGTCATTGAAATTGACAACAGTGACGTAGGCTGCACGCATCTTGAAAGCAATTTTTTTGTCAAGATGGCAAAAACTCATGGCGGCAAAATATTTGTAAGAACAAAAACGAAGAATAGTTCAAGAAAATTTTAATCAGCTGTTTTCTTGAACGTAAATTGAAACCCTCAACTTGAAAGAAAAATTGAAAAAAGGTGTGAATGTATTAAAACTTGAAAGACAAAACTTGATTGTGTAACCCTTCACTAAACGATCGATAGAGGAATTAAATTCGAATCAATTGTAGTGTAGAATATTTCTTTAGAAACTTTAAGCAAAAAAAATACAAAAAGACGCTCAAATAAGTACAGATAAGTTTCTGAAACACTTGCATTCAAATTATACCCCGCTAAAAACTTTCGCTAATTAAAAACCATAAAGCTTTACAGCCTATTTCTAATTTAAGAAAGAACATTTTCATTCGCTTTCTATGCGAAAGAACATTGATTTCGATTTCTCTACGCACGTTCTAAGCAAACAGTGACTCGAACGAGAACTCAAATGAAAACGTAAGTGCTTTCATATAAAATCCGATTTCTTTGCTAAGAACACTGCGAATGAAATGTCAAAATCTCTCACTTTTGATTTTGCTTTCGTAAAATAATTTTCATAAATAAATAAAAATAGAAATATAACGCTTAAATAAAAAACGTGTGATAAAAAAAAATATATGTACAAATGGAAAACAAGTGGTAAATATAAAATATGCTTATTTTATACATACATATGTATACACATAGGTTTTTAACAACTTTTTTTTAGTTCAAAGAAATCAACAATACAGCAACTAAAGACGTTAGTGCTGTTTATGGAAGTAAATCCTGAGTTAGCCAGGGGTGCTCCAGTCTTTGGTGCCAATAATTTACAGGTAGACGAGAAGTGGGAAAAGCTCTGCAGCAATCTAACTGCGCTTGGACCTCCTTCACGTACTATTAGCGAATGGAAAAAGGTTAGTAATTATGTTTGCATGTTAGAAGAAAAAACCCATTAAATATTTATGTTTTTATAGACGTGGGCAGATTTGAAATCGAGAACAAAAAAGAAACTGTGGGAAAATAAAAAGAGCCTTAGAGAGGCGGGGGGTGGCTTATACCGCTACAACAACTTAACAGAGTTAGAGGTTATTATAGACAGGACGCTGTTCGTATCGTCTGCTGTAGCACCCGGAGGAAAAGTGTTTGGTGTAAAAGACCAATCAATTGATGATTGTTTTGTTGCGCTGGTGGAGTCACCAAGTAGGTGCAGCAAATCTGTTGCAGCGGTTACTCCAACTAGAACCTCGGAAACTTCCCATCAGACAAATAAAACTTCTACCAGTGAACAAAAATCATCCCCATATGTCCACCAAAGCTCTAAGGAACAGCAACAAAACACCACCGCTGTTACTGCTGCTACAAAACGCCAGGAAAGTTGCTTGAGCGACGATGAAAATTATGCAGTAGCCTCCCATTCGGCAAAAAAAAAGAAAAGTTGCTAATGAGCAAATAAATCTTATCCGCCGACAGCTAAGAATAGCTGAGAAAAATGCTGCAACAGCTGCTGAACAAGCCATTTATATGAAAAGAATGGCTGATGCTGCTGGGGTGCAGGCTGAAGCAGCGAAGAACATGGCTAATGCTGCTGAAACAACAGCAGCTGGTATAGCGGAACTAGTTAAAGCCACAATAAGGTTAGGATATATGTTAGAAAAAAATTCTAAAAACTAATAACGATTAAATTATTGTTGCTTTTCCCCCTGTTTTTAATGCTATAAGTTTATTTTTTTAATTGCATATGTATGTGATTATGCAAAATGCATTAATTTTTAAAATGAATTGTGATTTTTTTTTATTACTTTATAATTTTTAAGTACGTCTACGAAGTGGATTTTTAAATTAACTTTTGAAAAATTTTAATAAATTGTTGAATTAATTTAAATGTTTAATTAATTTTCTTTGTAATTTTTAGAAATTGATGGCAATATTTCTTCTTATGGCACTTGCGCCTATTTCCTCTTCTTCCAACACATCTAGCACTTCACTACTCGTTTCCTCTTCCACTTCAGTTGTTGGCAATGGGCACTTGTAAGCTATGCACATATTATGCAGAGCACAACATGCATTGATTATTTGAGTACTCTTGTTTGGAGAGTAATAAAGTCCTCTGGAACCTATAATGGAGCGGAATCTGTTCTTTAATACTCCAAAGCAACGCTCAACAACGTTGCGTGCACTAGCATGTTTTCTGTTGTACTTTCTTTCTTCAGTACTGTTTGGATTTCTGAATGGCGTCATTAGATATTGTTTAAGTTTGTAACCAGCATCGCCTAGATAAATGTTAGTAAATTATATTTATCAAAAAATGAAATCACCAGTCTACAAAAACTATGCAAACATCTTATCAAGAATCCATGTATTTCTTTGACCATTTTCATACTCATTTCGTAGTTTTTGGTCAACTAGACTTTGTTCCCATACAAATGCGTCATGGTTGGCGGCAGGGTGTCTGGCATCAACATATGTTATATATGTTTTGTTGTCACATATCTAAAAATATAGGAATAAAATTTTAAATATATTTAATAACAAAATAGTATTTTGTTTAGCTTACCACCATGACATTTATACTGTAATAGCCTTTTCTATTGTAGTAAAGGTGTTTCAGATGATCTCCTGGAGATTTTATTCTCACATGGGTTCCATCAACGCAGCCAATTATGCCGGGAACGCCGGTGGATTGAAAAAAAATCCCTTTTGTTTTCGTCTTCAGAACGAACCATTTTTATCCAATCTACACAGATGAAGTTAGTTAAAGATTTCTCTTTTTAGATTTAAAAAAAAAATTAATTTATTAAGCGGCTATGCGCTTTCTTTATTTATTCCTTTAAAAAGTGAATCTAAACTACACTTATGTTTAATACTGATGTTCGATTGAGACTCGTGTTAAATTTAGACTGCCTCATGTCTAAAAATAATCTTTTTATATAATGTTGAGTTTTAGTACCTGTTTGCTTAAACTAGGGTTAGTTATGAAAATGTACATTCTTTATCTTATTTTTATTAACATACCCTTATCTTGGGTTGTTTGTTTGTAAATTGTGTTTACTAAAAATGTGTTTGATATTTTCTTATCTCTAGAATATGTTTACATCCGATATTTCCCTGAAATGAATGTCTTTGTCCTAAAGTGTTTGTATCTTTATTTCGATTACAATTTAGCATGTTATTACAAATAACCTTGGTTTTGTTTTATTACAAATAATCTTTGTTTTATTACAGCTAATGTTTGTGTCTTAAAGTATGTGTTGTATCTTTGTTTTAGTTTAACATGCTTAATCTTGCTTTAGCTTAAATTATGTTTGTATCTTTGTTTCAGTTTAACATGCTTGATCTTGCTTTAGCTTAAATTATGTTTGTAGCTTTGTTTTAACAACCTTGAGGTTGTAGTGTTCCTTAACTCTCCCCTTCCTAAATTAAATCGTCCCGATTTAAACTGTATTAGCCTGTAGCTTTACTAGCTCATTTCTATAAAGAACTTTAAAATTTTCGTCTGCTTTGCGCTGTCTGTATATTATACAATATTTGGATATTTTTATAGCTGTGTATAGACAACTAATAATTCCAGTTGTAATTATTATTAAGTAAATAAATGACCTAAAGGGGTGATTTTCTACAGGTATATAAAATTTCTTTAATGAGTCTAAGTTATTAAATGCATATTCTGTGTCTGTATATAAAATTCTCATTATCTCAAAACTTTTACTATGTTTAGTGCGTATTGCTTCTAGCAATCCGGCATGTATGTTTTTATAAGTTATGTTATCTATATGCACTTCGTCCGTGAATTCTACTAATGTTATTTCTGTTGTCGTATGGTTATTTACAGTGTGAGTTCTGTCTAATAATATAAATCCTTCGTCAATTTGTAATAGCGGTTCATTGTACTCTTGAATAATTTAACATTTAGCGTTCTGATTTTCTAGTAATGGTATGATACAGTTGTCGTCCGTGTTATTGTTTCGGTTGCAAATATATTTTCCCAAATTATTTTTACACATTGTGATCCTAACATAGTCCTTCCCGCATCTTGCTATTTCCTGGTCAGTAACAATTTTTCCGTGTCTAAAACTAATTGGAGTTACCTTAAAATAGTCACATTGGTTAGTTAGTACCGGATATTTATATATGGCGATTATGAGTTCATTATGTTAATTATTGGGGTTCTTGTTAATTCATGCGTAATCACTTCCCTCAAATCCTCCATGTCCAAAGCTTCCGATAAGAATTCATTGTTTTTTGCTGCCTTAATAGTTCGTGTTATTAATAAAAGTTGGTCATGCACTTGTTCTAAGATTATATATTTTTTTATATTTTTCCGATTGATTGTATTAAGAATTTTTTCGAATCTAGAGTTTATTAATTTTTGTTTTGTATTATTTTCAATTAGTGTGTTAATGGCTTTTTCTATTTTTATAACATCATCGTGATCCGGGATACCCGTAATAAATTTCAAGGCGGAACCTAAAAAATTTATTCCTCTCTTCTGAATATTATGCTCTGTTAGCTGTTTTGTAAGAATTTCAATTTTTTCAATCAAAATTTGTTCTTCTACATTAGGCTTGCAATTACCAGTAAGCACTTGCCTGTACGGCGAGAATATTTTTGTTAAGTTGCTTACATGAAATAAATAAGAATAATTGTCGAATAACAATGCGTCGTCACCTCTTGTCAATACGTATTTTTTTCCTGTTAGATTTTGTAGTTTAACGTCTGCTTGAATTATTGTTGCGGTTGTGATGACCATGACTAGTGATGTTAGGAATGTTATCCTCATTTTTTGTAAGTACATAATTTTCTATATTATTTTTATGTATGATCTGCCCTCCTTGAGTTAAGATAGTGTCCTCACGATCTTCCTGAACTATGTGTTTTTTGTATCTGCTATCGCTCTTACTTCTGATGTTAGTTCTAGCTACCAACACTTGATCTCCTTGTTGAAATGTCCTATGCTTTGATCGTTGATTTAACCTTTGTAGTGTCTTCTGCGAAGCATTTCTTAATTTATTTTGCATATCCTCCTTAGAGAATTTTATTAAATTAAA
Source organism: Cistogaster globosa (assembly GCA_937654795.1). Lineage (NCBI taxonomy): Eukaryota > Metazoa > Arthropoda > Insecta > Diptera > Tachinidae > Cistogaster > Cistogaster globosa. Next base: position 63,614,610 of record OW569404.1, read on the forward strand.
ATGAATATCTCTGGGTTTATATCCTGTAACTGAATGTGTAGAGTTGTTTATTTCTTTTACCGCTAGGAACAACTCCTCCGTTGCTGATGTTTCTTTATGTAGCTTAAAAATTCGGGATAGTTCCGATATTGAATTGTGTGCTCGTTCGACTTGTCCGTTTGCTTTAGACCTGTGTACTGGGGTTTGTATCTTTTTAATGTTATGTTTTATACACATTTGGTTCACCATGATCGTATTCAAACATTTTTCATTATCTGTCATTAATCGTTTGCAGTTCGGAAAATTATTAATGAGAATTTCTTCTGCTGTGATACTTGGCTCGGTTTGTTTTACTTCAATGTTGTTTTTTTTTTTTTTTGTTTTTTTTGCTTGATATTATAGTACTTTTTATAGTTGAACATTGTTGCGATAAGGTTTATTTTTTTGTTTCTGTCGAGCCCTTTTCGATTTGCTTCTTTTAAATAGAAAAATAAAGATTGTTTTTTTCTTGGCGTAGTTTTTTTTTGTTTTGTTTTTTCGTTGATTGCTGTCATGTGTTTGTGTGTTAGTGCATGTCATTCTGTTTTGATTATTACAAAAGACTAAGGCAAATTTGGCAGCACAACTATAGTAAAACGGTTACAGATTTGTAGTTTCATTCAGAAAATTTAAGAAAAACAATATAAATTTGATAAAATTATTGAAATAAAAAATGAAATAATGTAAAAAAAGATGGCTTTTGGCGGGAAAATAATATTATTGGAAACAATATTGGAAACCGCTAAGAAGTTTAGAAGGCAGGCAGAAATCGAAGAAAGAACGTTGAGGTCAGTTACTAAAGTAAAATCGCATAATACGCGAGAAAAAAGGAGCACAAAACATAAAAATTATATATAAATAATGCGTGCAACAAAATAAATATATCTTTTGTTTAAGTTTTAATAAATAAAAAAAGGGGAAAAAACGTAAGGAAATAATTATGTGTGTAAAAATAGGTTGTTTTAAATATGTGCTTTTTTCAGCTGGCTATTTTCTAGGGAGTTAAACGCAAGGTGGTGTCTCAACTAGCCCGAAGCAAAATAGCCAGGTAAATTATAAATTTAATTTGTATAGATGATGAAGAGTGCAAATAATTAACAAAAAGAAAGAAAACGGTGTTGCTTAAAACAAATAAAAGAAAACGGAAAAAAGTTTCTGCTTATTGTTTTAACAATCAGGACATAAATTTTTTCGAAGTGAAGAAAAAGAAATTTTAATAAAAAGTGGAGGTTTCTGTACCGGAGATGTAAAAAGAAAATTTATATAAAAATATACATATATGAATAACAATTTGTTGTAGAAAGTGGTTGTGATTTGTGTGATTATTGTAAGAATTACGATAGTGTTTAGTTTATTCAAGTGTTAATCTTAATTTTTGGCCGTAAAGAAATTATATGTTAGAACAAGAATGTAACAAAACTATAATTCTACTTTTTTTGTTGTATGTATACAGTAGAGCTTAAGTTAATTTTATTATTGTTAGGAAACATCTGTACAGTGGCAGACATTAGTGTGACCTCAGTGAGCTCTTTTAGGCATAGTAATTTAACAGGAATTTAATTAAAATTTAAATATTAACTTAAGCCTTAACCTAAGAATGAAAAAATAAATTTAAATAGGAATTTAAAAAGAAAAGAGTAAGGATTATATATTGTATTAAAAAAACTTAAAATTTAATAAATTCTATACAAATAGTCAATACTTAAGCATTTATTATTCAACTTTTAATTTGTAAATTATGTTTGTTATTTATTTACTTAATAATTGTTATGTATTTATTTTGTTTATTTTTGTGTCTACTATGTTAAAATTAAATGCTAGAATTGAAAGAGAAAATAATGATTAATTAAATTGAAAAAGTACAGGCAATGATGGTGTGATAAGTGAGGAAGTGATACAGTGTTCAGTGGGTCGTAGGAAAACGTTTTTGTGGAAGATCCTACGACATGGTTGGGAGGGCAAATGAGACGACCATCAGTCGCAAAATTCTTTGTGTGGTATACTATGTGTGTAGTTTAATCAGTTTTGTGTTTTTGTACAATTTTAAGTGTTCGGATTATCGTCTGGTGATAAAACAGTAACGGTGATATTTCTGTACATGAAATATTATTTTAAAATTTTCTTGTTGGTATACATATGGATATAGATAGTAATCGATATAAAATCCAAAACATCTAGTTTTGGAATTTATGTTTGTCTGTCTGTCTGTGTTTGCATCACGTAAAAACTACTGGGGTGATTTGAACAAAATTTTGTGAGGAGGTTCCCTAGAATCTTGATTCCAATATAGAATACTTTTTTTTCGTAATAAAAGGGCATTTCATAGACAAAATAGCAAAATAGTGAAATCACCTAATTTTAGGGTATAATGGTAATAAAATAGTTGTCAGCACTTCTTATTTTTGTAGATGAAAGATTTTTAACTCGTAACTCTGAAATATATAGTTAAATTTGAAATTTAAGAAAACGAAACGAAATCGTGGGCACTACTATTATTTATATATATTTTTATGTATTTATACCTTTTATGGCCATATACTTATATCAAGGGTAATTTTTTTTTTAAGTACCTATTAAAAGAACTTTTTAAGCTATATTTTTTATGTACCCATAATAATAAAATAATAATTAAAATTAATTAAATTATTTTCAGTCGTTTGTTGACATTGACAACATTCACACGTGTTAATAATTTTTGTGCACTTACTACTTAATTTATACTATTCTTCAAGTTTAATTTTACGAAAGTTTAATCAAATGGGGCCACAGTGCAAAAAAACCGTGGGACCGCGGTCCTAAATTAAAGGCTCCGAAGTCTTTAAATGCGGCCAACAGCAACAGATTTCAAGTTTTTTCCGATATGTAAGACGACAATTCCAATGGAGAAGATGATGAAGATACGGAGGATGTCATCAAAATTCCTCCAATTATTGTTGACAACTGCCACAGTTTCGCGAATAATCTAAAACTCTTAGGCACCAGCTCCAAGTTAAAAGAATGTGCATTGGGTCTAAAGTTATGCCAAAATCGTTGACCGCCTATAACGAAGCAATTAATAGACTTAAAGCATGTGACAAGAAATTTTTTACTCACCTGGTCAATGAAGGAAAAAAATTTAAGCTTATACTATTTGGATTGTCACAACTTGAAACCAAAACAATATTCGAAGAATTCAAAAATTCATTCAACATAGACCCTCTTAAAGTAACTGAGATCAAAACCACCAGATCTAATCGTGACGATGCGTTATATTTACTAAGTGTCTAAGGAAGAGGTCATAAAAACTCGACATTTTTATGGTATTATAGTTCATTGGAGGAACCCCAAGCGAAGTGTTAAAGGCCCTACACAGTGCACCAAATGTGCCATGTTTGTCACGGCTCATCTAATTGCTTTAGAAAACAAGCATGTCTAGGCGTGGGGGACTCCATGACTATTCACTATGTCAATTAAGTAAAACAACAAATGAAGTCCCGGTAATATAAAAATGCATCAATTGAATTAAAAACAAATTAAAAAACGTCAACCACCGCGCTGATGATGTTATCTGCCTGTATCGCCGTGAGTATTTAGAAATTCGGGAGCGTGTCTTTAGAAGTCGGCGACCTTTAGAAATTCGTAAAAGATGATGATTTCCCCCCACTAAATCGTTGCAAAAACATCATAAACGAACAGCTGTCGCATAGCAAAACGTAAACTAGTTTCTACAAACCTCAGTATTAAACAACAACCAACTCTAATGAAAATAAAGACTGCGACGATTTGTCAAATGAGAAGCTTCTTGAAATATTTCTTAATGCAGTGAATGCTTAAGAAAAATGTAAAAACAAGTTTGACAAAATGAGGGTTCTAAGGATGATGCTCAAACATGTCATAAAAACAAAAAATATTTCTAGTCTGAATGCCATGCATTGGAATGCACAAGGCATAACAAGTCCCTCAATCATCTATCAGTTAGAACACACAATAAACCAACTTAATATTGACGTCGTCTTCATTAATGAAACTTTCTAAGCCAAAACCACAAGTTCAAATTACAGAATTTTAAAATTTAAGGACAAGATTGTTTAACTCAAGGAGGTGGAGTCTTAATAGCAATAAGAAATTCAATACCGCATTATCGTGTATCGAAAACGTTAACCGCTATAATAGAAAATGTTTTTATAGTTATATGTATCAATTACAGCCCAATAAAACTAATTTCTGCATACTGCCCACGATACACAAACACTTTAATTAACGAAATTACACGAAATCACAGATCAATCTCCAGAATTTTTTATTTTTGGAGACTTTAACGCTCACCACACCAGTTGGAACTGCTAAGATGTTAACACTGCTGAAAGAAAACTTTATAATCACCAGTTAAATTCTAATTATTATATTCATTATCCTTACAACTTTACTCGTTTTGGACAGAGAAATACCCACACACAATCTTCAGTAATAGATCTTTTGTTGACGATCTCGAATCTTAACATATCACCAATAGAAACTCACCCTGGACTTCTTAACATGTCAAATCTACGAATCATTCACACAAATAACAAGATTAGTGCCTCTGTACAAACAAGCAAATTGGAATGAAATTAGTACATAAGTTGAAACAGAAATTCAGAAGAATTTCTGTTCCTCAACAACAGAAATTGCCGCAAAAGCACTGGCATAGTGTTCCTTGATATTGAAAAAGCCTTCGACTCAATATGGGATTATATACAAGCTTAATAACTTCAAATACCCTATTTATTTACAAAAAATTATTTGAAGTTTTCTGACAGACCGAAAGTTTAAAATTTTATAGTTAACGTTTTTTCAACACAAAGAGATTTCACAGCAGGATTTCAGCAAGGCATAGTCTTATCTCCCTTACTGTGTTCAATATATACAGCAGACTTTAGAGCTCAAAGAAATGAAAGCACAGCTTTTTACGCAGGTGACACTGCAATAATCACCTCTGGAAAAGTTTCCAATTCAATCGTCAAAAATTTGGGGAAAAAACTCGCAAAATATTTCAAAAAATGGAAAATAAAAATTAACGAGGGAAAAACACAGGCGACTATTTTCCCTTTTAACAGATCACCAAAGAGAACACCTCAAACCACATTACCAATACAAGAATCTAAAATCCCACTCACAGATAACGTAAAATATCTCCGAGTTGTTTTGGATAAATTTTATAACATTTAAACAACATATTTTTCAATCTTGTGAAATGCGGCAGAGCCCTTTACCCTCCTCTAAATAAGAAATCTAAATTATCACAACAAAAAAAACAAACTTATATTGTACAAAACGTGTAATCGTCCGATAAGGACATATGGCTGCCAGGTATGGTCTACTAGATGGGCAAAAACATATTTACAAAAACCTCAAATCATTAAAAATAAAAATCTCAAAGCCGTTTTAATCTACCTAGGAGATACCCCACTGTCCTAACCAAAAAATGTTTAAATCTGTTATTGATAGATTAACTACAAGATTTGAATTCAGAAATAGGTCTTCTAATATTGAAAAATTAAGAAATTTGTAAAATTGTTTTCTTTTTTAGCAACTTCAGTAAAGAAGATGCATGAAATAGAAAACACAAAAAAAAATTTCTTTATAATTTAAGAAGTTTTCCCTATCTTTTCCTTAGAACTGTTAGTACCAATATAAATACTGTATACAAAATATTAATAAATTAAGTAATCTATTTGTTTCAATACTTAAAGTAAATTCTCAAACCATATATATAGACTAATATATATAATTTTTAAATATTTTACGTGTAATGATGATAGTGTTAATAAATTAAATTTTTTTTACAATCCCAGCAAAAAATTAGACATTGCCTTAAAAAGTTATGGCCATATAAAGACTTACATCTGTGATTGCCATTTTTTGTTACTCGCTTAGAAAACACATTACATTATTTCGCAAGAGAATTGAATTAGTTCTTAAAGTTACAAGAGAATACGAGTACCTCAAAATATTTACTAATAGTCGTTATAATTTCCAGTAATAATCAATGTAATCGATTCTCAGGAATTGATTATAAAAGTCTAATGCCTTGTTAAAATCATTAGGTTGGTAATCTAGTTGGAAAGTCCTTCCGTCAAAAATGCTTAATTTCACACTCAATTACGTTTTCTAAAATTTTTTGCTGGGGTTTTGCTATATTTTTCATTAAATCTAATGGGTTGGTCATACTATAATTGTTAGTGTGTAAGAATAAAAAGATAAATAAAAAAAAACCAGGTTTAAAAATTTTGAATTTAATTGTTTTATTTGTTTAAATGTTACCTTTTTTCAACAATTGGGTTTATTCTCGTTCAAATTGCTCTAAAAAAATGAATATTTTTAGAAATTGGAAGACCGCGACACAAGTTTAATTAAACCGTTAGGAGTTTTACTCGTTAGAATGCAAATTAATACTTTAGATTCAAACAGAGTAATAAAGTCACAAATTGAAGACATTTTACATTAAACATTGCCGGCCACCTTGCATTAACACCGTTAGATGCAATTTAAAAGCAAGAATTAAGTATATTAAAAATATTTTATTAAGTAAAATTATATTTTCAACATAAAGTTAAAATTTTATGGTTTTTACGACAGACCCAAAAATTGAATTGCGTAGCAATGGTTTTTACCACAGACCCATAAACTGAACCCTTACGGGATGGTTTTGAAAGATCCATAAACTGATAATTGTAATTACGTAGTAATGGTTTTTACCACAGACACATAAACTGGACCCCTGCGGGATAGTTTTGACAGATCCATAAACTGATAATTATAAAATTTTTCGCTTATAAAGGCGGTTGGCCGGATATTACCCAACCGAATATGGTGTATTGCGCCAGTAGACAACCCAGGCTCGAAAAACTTCTTCCTGTGAGCACTTGGGAGCAAACCTCAGGACCGAGAACTAAAGCCACCTGACCAGAATGGTAAAATGTTGGATCTGCGTACTGAAAACCTGGAAACTGGTCCCGCACAATCTCCGCCACGTGCATTTTCTTTACTTTTGCTGTAATGGAAATTTGTTTCGTCGAGTCATAAATATACGTTATCAGTATGCGGCAATATGAATTGGAAATAGGTATCCCTAACTTCCTAACCAAGTCTTCACTTATATAGCTAATGCTAAAACACAGATCTATTATTGCGCGAATCTGATACTTTTGACTCCCTATCACCAGCTTAGCCTGAAGCGTCGGCGAAAGGGTTGTCACATGACGAAGTGGCAATGAAGTTGTATCGGTTGCAGAGGCACGTGACAAAGCAGGTTTTTTTTCTTTTGTTTTCCGTCGGCGGATTTAGGCACTTTGCGAGTAGGGGAGTGCAAAAGGGTGTTGTGATTTCCCTGACATTTGAAGCATTTTCCGGTACTTTGGCAGTCTTTTAACAAATGGTTGTTTGGTAAACAACGCGAACAATAGCCAAATACTAAAACGTGTCGCAACTTTTTTTCGTGAGCTAAGTTACGAAACCGGAAACAACCTCTGAATGGGTGATTTTTCTTGCAGAGGACGCAATATGGTGCACTGGGCTTTGTTCCGGAAGTGGCTTTAGAATCAGCTTTATAGCCAGCGCTATCTACTGGACTCGATGTTTCAACTTTGTCATCATTCAAAATACGCACTACCGGCAACACCTTTGAAGCCGTCTCTGCTTGTTGTAAAGAAACTGGCTTGGGAGCCGCATCCAAAGACGGATTCGTCGCTGTCACCGCACTTGCGTCGTATACCTCCATCGCTTCCTCGTAATCTTCAAGTAAAGCGTCTTCAAAAAATGTAGGTAAGGCATCCATAGTACTAGGAAATAATGAAGGTTAAAATATGATATATAATAAATTTTAGTTGGTCAAAATGACCAATTTGGTGATATGTCGTCTTACAATCCCATTTTCCGTCCGTATGTCCGCCACGCGAATGTGATCATCACTTCCAGGATATGGCTTAACAACACGACCTAATTTCCAAGACGTTGGAGAAAGCTGTTCATGGCGAATTGCGACTAAGTCACCTACAGATATGTCCCTTTAGGAAATTTCCACTTGTACCGTTTATGCAAACTTGACAATTATTCATTCTTCCACCGAAGGCAGAAGTGATGAGTAAATGCTTTAACTTTTCTGTAGACTAATAGGCGAGACTAATAGGCGTTTCGTAAATTGACGGTTCAGGAGGAGCTAAAATTGGTGAACCTATCAAAAAATGACCTGGTGTAAGAGCTACTGTCTCATTAGGGTTATCACTTATTGGGCAAAGCGGCCGAGAATTAAGAAAAGCTTCTATTCTAGCCAGAACCGTTGAAAGTTCCTCAAACGTATATTTGACCCCTTGAGCTTCTTTGCGAAAGTAGAGTTTAAAACTTTTGACTCCTGCTTCCCACAAACCTCCCATATGGCGAGCACCAGCGGGAATAAACCGCCATCACAAGCCAGTAACATTAAAAGTAGAACACATTCTTGCTTGACTCTCTAATAAAAACGTCCTAAAAACCCTTTATAATTCTCGTGAAGCGCCAACAAAATTTGTACCATTATCGGAAAATATTGTATTCGGACAACCCCTTTTGGATATAAAGCGATTAAAAGCAGCCAAAAACCTATCCGTGGTCAAATCTGATACTGCTTCCAAATGTTTTGCCTTCGTAGAAAAGCGTAGAAAAATACAGACATATGCCTTTAAAACCTGACCTGATCCAACGCTCGAACTTTTCATATCAAATGGACCTGCAAAGTCCACACCAGTAGTCGTGAATGGCCGATCTAAAACCGTCCTCTCTGGTGGCAAGGCAGCCATTATCTGTTTACATGAGCGCTTACGATCAAGAATGCAACGCTTACAACGGTTGACAACTGTGCGGACCAATGTTTTTAATCTTAGAATCCAATATTCGATTCGTAAAATCCTTAGCATTAACTGATTCCCTCCATGAATTGAAATTAAATGAACAAACTGAGTCAAAAGAAATGTAAAACGACAAGAATATGGCATTAAAATCGGATGTCGTTCCGTATATACTAAAGATGGAGATTTTGCTAATCGTCCATTAAGTCGCATAACTCTTTCTTTATGCAGAAATGGATTTAGTGTTAAAAGAGAACTCTTTAATGAAAGAGGTTTTCCCTCTAAGAGACACTTATAATCATCAGAAAAATGTACTTTTTGGGCAATAATGGCTAAACGAATTTTCACCCGTTTTACTTCTTCGCCAGAGATGCTAAGTGACCCATATTAATAGCGACCTTTATGTGCCAAATTATCAAAAAACCTAAATACTCTAAGGGCACGATCAAAAGAAGAAAATCTCTCCAAAATATCATCATAATCATCAAAAAATTAAGCATGAGATTTTACAGCACGTGCCTCTAGATCAGTATCAATTATAGTCAAATTTCTCAGATTCCATTCAGATTTATTTTTCTGAAGCCAATGTGGCCCATACCACCAAAGATCACAATGTGCTAAGTCTGAGGGCGATTTGCCTCGACTCCCTAAATCAGCAGGATTATCCTCTGATTTAACAGGGTGCCAATTATGACTGCCAACAATTTCCTGAATCTTACAAACTCTGTTGGCAACAAAAGTTGTCCAAGAACAAGCGTCCTTTCTAAGCCAGGAAAGGACGATCGTAGAATCAGTCCAACAATAAATCTGACGAAGTGGCACGTCAATCTCGCCTAATACAGTTTTTAAAAGATCAGATGCTAAAACTGCAGCACAAAGTTCCAAACGAGGTAAAGAAACTGACTTAATAGGAGCAACCTTGGTCTTACAGGTTAACAAATTAATAATTATATCGCCGTTAGGTTTTTCAATACGTATATATATCACCCCCGAATATGCTTTCTCTGAGGCATCAGAAAAAACATGAAGCTTAACGGCAGACCCAGGTTCATAATGAACCCATCTTGGAATCTGTATATAATTAACCTCATGGTATGAAGCAACAAATCTTCCCCATTCCGCCTTTGTCGTTGGCCTTAGTAAGTCATCCCACTCTATATTATCCTGCCAAACCCTTTGCATGATCATTTTCGCAACCACAATCACCGGACCTAACCATCCTACGGGATCATGTAGCTTAGCAATAATGGACAAAACTTCTCTTTTGGTATATTCAGACCGCAACGTAATTGGATCCACTTTAAAGTAAAATGCGTCCAAATGAGCATTCCACTGAAGACCAAGAATTTTCGAACTACTTGACTCAATAAAAGTCAATAGTTTGGCATCAACCAAATGATCAGTAGAAAGTTTTTCCAAGATGGCCTTTTCATTAGATGTCCATTTTCTAAGTTCAAATCCCGCTAATAATAAAGCTGCTATGAGTTGATCACGAGCGATCAACAAAGTGGAGACACCATGAGCCCCAGTGAGTACATCGTCAACGTACATACACTTTCGCAGAATATGTGCTGCCAGCGGGTACTCATTTTCAATTTCGTCAGGCAATTGTAGAAATGTACGAATGGCAAGATAAGGTGCACAATTGAACCCAAAGGTCACTGTCTGCAATTCATACTCCTTTATTTCCTCCGAAGGATAATTTCGAAAAAAAATACGCAGAAATGGAGTATGTGCCCCATTCAATCTAATTTGCTGATACATTTGAGTTATGTCACAGTTAAAAACAAACCTAAAAAGTCGCCAACGTAGTATAAGCAAGACCAGATCCGCTTGTAATGTGGGTCCCACATAAAGACAGTCGTTGAGGCTATTGCCGCTAGAATTTTATTAGATGCATTAAATACTACCCTTAATTTGTTACAGGTTTTATATGACCTAAAGATAAGTATTCGCTTACAACGTCGTCATACATTTTCTTTACTAGAGGTTTTCGTAATAGAGAAGACTCGATTCTTAAAAACTGTGACATAACATTCCCTTTAGATGAACCTAAAAAAATTTTTTCAGGAAAATCCGCTCTGAATGGAAGTGTTACAACATAACGACCACCTGGATCTCTATGAGTGGTACTTTTAAAATTCTTCTCACAAATCATATCGTCAGGCGAAATTATTCTCTTTTTTGGTGGTTCCTCTAATTATCAAAATCTAAGTAAATTTCTGTTCAAATTATCCTCCTCAGAAAATTCTACTCTAGTTGAATTAACTTGCAACAGAGATTGACGTATAGGCCCCGTAATAAGGCACCCAAATACCGTTTTTTGAGCTATTAACGACCCTAAAATGTTCCGCTGAATTTCACCTGTGATAATCAAAGGATACAAATCCGCACCTAGCAATAGATCGACAGGCCTACAATCAAAGAATTTAGGATCTGCCAAACGTTTATTTGGCAAGCTCCTGCGAAGTTCATCCTTTACTATAAAGGATGGTAGATAACTGGAGATTTTTGGTAAAATAAGTGCCGTAGTCGTCAAGCAAATCGAAGAATCCAAAGGAGAACCTATTTCAATATAACAGAGTTTCCGGATAGTGGCAGAGACTATTTGGTTTAAACCCGAAATTTTGGCATTCGTAGAATGCGCAGACATTTTTAAACAGTTCTGCAATCGCTCAGAAATAAATGATGTTTCTGAAGCGGGATCAATCAGGGCGCGAGCTGGGTACGTAATACCCTGGTGACGTATATTCACCATTGCCGTCCCTAATAAAACAGTCCGACTCTGAGAAACATGATATACTTGACGATTTACAGGAGCCGAAGTTACTATACCGCGAGATGTAGATGATTGTGCTGGCTCTATGGGTCCAGGGTTATCCTGCGTAAAATGAACGCCTGAACCCGCAGCCGAGTTAGAAGAATTCCTAACAAAATCCTCCTTAACGCAACAATGAAATTTTTTAACTGTTGAAAATCTTTCTGAAATCGAAAGATTTTTAAATCGTTTGCAATCTCGTAAAAGATGGCTTTGATTTTTACAAAGAAAACAATTATTTGACGTTGATGAACTCGCATAATGTGCCTTTACCTTCTGTACAACGTTCTTCTTTTCATGTGCGGAGCCCCTGGTATCGCGTAAACATTCTAATGTCTGAATCCTTTTTGTCAGAAAGGCATCTAAATCCTTCCATTTAGACAAAACAAATTTGTCCTTAATACTTTGTTCCCACAAAGTAACAGTAATATCTGGAAGTCTCTGCACACAAACAAAAACAATAATTGGATCCGAATTCTCGGTCGACACATCATAAATGGACAAGGCAGACAGGCAGCTATTTATGCCCTTTTGTAAAGACTTAAGATTCACACAAGTCTCCTTATCTAAAACTTGAAGGTTGAAAAGAACTTTAAGTTGGTTGTTAACCAGTCGTTCAACATTACTAAGACGCGCACTATTCACATATAACGCAGTAAATAAATCCCTAAAGGTGGGCCCTTCAAACGTGTCAACGTCGCAAGGTGGTAACGACAAAGTGTGACCTGAAACATCAGCACTGCACGGATGTGCCATGTGAGAACTATTACGTTTAATTTCCGATTCAAACTCGCGCTTCTTTCTATTTACTTTTCCTAAACACGTAAAATAGGCCGTATATGTAGCGCGATACTTTGCCGTTATAGCATCACCCTGATCCAATTTTGTATCTTTACAACTTTTTAAAAAATCTACACACTCCTCCTGTGTCAACTTAACTTTGTCCCACAAAAGTCTTAACTCTTCGCCATGAAGCTCTAATGTATCGACTGTGTGTTCTTCATCTTTTATATCATTAAAGAAAGCTTCAAATTCTATAAGAGCATCCGAAGCTCTAACAAATCTATCAAGTGCTGTAATAGACATTATTTCTTAATTTTCTGCAAATCAAAACCAAAAATTTAATTTAAACACTTATTGAAAAAAATCAATAATTATCCTTAAATTTTAATCAATTTATATTCAAACAAAAAAGAAATATTAATTTAAATATAATTAATAATTAAAAACAAAACAATATTATCAATTTAAAACAAAATAAATGATAGTCAAACCGACCGACAATAGGGTGCAATTCGTAAATTCAAGAAGAAACACCGATGTAATGTTAATGTACGTATATATATGTATGTATGTAATCTTTATTATTACTTACAAAAAACGCACCACTATTTCATGCACTTGATATTTATTTTTAATGCTTATAAAATTTTATACACTTTATATATTATTTTTTTATATTCCGTAGGCTTCAAATTATTTTTACTTTTATAATAATTATTTTCACTATTTCAATAGAAAAAAACACACCGTCGATTTATTGCGTAGCAAAAGAAAATAAATCAAAACAAACGTCAAAAAAGTGAACTGCAAGCCGATCAACCACCGCACATACGTATATATGTATGTGTTTTATTTATTCTATTCCTTACACTTTGTAAATTATTGATCCACTTCCACTTTAATTAAAAATCACTTATTTAAAATGAAATTACGCACCTTTATTTCAAATGAATTTTCCAAAAAATGACGATGAAATTTGGTGTTGTTAAAATGGAGTTGTAGATCCTTTAAAAGAAACAAAATAAGGGTGGTTATTCTCCAATAGAATATTACTTCCCAAGATCCGGCTCGAATGGGCCAAAATGTTGATGTGTAAAGAATAAAAAGATAAATAAAAAAACCAGGTTTAAAAGTTTTGAATTAAATTGTTTTATTTGTTTAAATGTTACCCTTTTTCAACAACTGGGTTTATTCTCGTTTCAAACTGCTCTAAAATATTAATATATTTTGAGAAATTGGAAGATGGCGACACAAGTTTAATTAAACCGTTAGCGGTTTTACTCGTTAGAATCCAAATTAATACTCCGAAAATACAAAGTTGATAAGACTGGAGCATAATTTAGATACAAACAGAGTAATAAAAAGGCGAATTAATAAAGTCACAAATTGAAGACATTTTACATTAAACAATAATGCATAATAGGTAGTCCACACCTGAAGAATTTATATATTGATGATAGTCAAATTTGTATTAGGATGAAAATTCATTTAGACTTCATTTATTCTTGTATGTATGATCTTACACTTTTGTAAATTATTATAAATTTTATTTAAAATCTTTAATTTATTAATGTGAACTTTACTGTCATACTACGACCCCTTGAGAAAGTGAACAAAAAATTCACGAAACGTTGGGGAAATATGTAATAAAGAATTGTTTTTTATTTACATGGATCTATTTAGGCCTCATTAGCTAAAAGTGTATGATCACACATACAAAAATCAAGATTTGGTGGCCAAAAATAACAACAATAATTCATTTATTCATATTATATCATCGTTATGATATAATGGTCAGAGCTCGTAGACTAATAAATTTATCATGATATGAAAATTAATTTTATATCTTATTTAATTTTCTTCTTCGCACTGTTCAGTAACTAAAAATTGTAGCTTGTTGTTACTTATTTTTACTAAAGCGTGTATATCAAGGTACATTCATTTTAAATAAAATTTATTTTAAGTAAAATAAATGTACCTTGGTATTTTTGCAGGTAGAGAGTGAAAAAATATGAGAGCTAGTAAAACTTTTACTGGCAAGAATTAGTCAAAAAGCTGTTTTTTACTTTTGATTACAAAATAATTTGCTTAAAAAATGTACGAAAAAAGTCATATTTGTAACATGACGAAAGAATATTAAAAATTATAAACAACAGCATTTTTGTTAAGAACCCTCTAGCTTTGCAAGTTTTTTGTTTTTATAATAATAAAAAGTAAACAAGCCAGTGATGAAACATTCAATGCAATGTTCTTTTTTCGGCGCAATTTTAATAAAAATACAATTCCTATGTACAATTATAAATTTTATTTGCATTTACATGTATAAAACGCTTAGATTTTTCTTAATATAATTAATTTAATATCTTAATAACAATAGAAATCTTTGTTAGAACTAACTGCAAAAAATTGTATTTATGATTTGCTTAAACATTATAAACACTTTTGAAAATTACCTAGTAATTAAAAAAATTTAAAACATTTCATGTACACCTTTTTAGCAAATATTTGTTTACTTGAAGTATTTTTTTCAATTTTTCTTTGTGGTCGACATCAGCTTGCTGGCTTATAATTGTCTATTGTTTAATAAATTTTTTCACTCTGCACTGATGAAAATAAAATTAAAAACTTTACCTTGAAATTGCGAAAGTTAAACATGAAATTGGGAAAAGAAAGTAGAACTAAAACATGCTAATTCAAATTACGTTTTTCAAAGTGAAATTGAAAAATTTAACTTAAAAACAAGAAACAAGAAAAAGTTGTAAACACTATCGAAAATGTAATGCCAAGGCGAATTCATAAAGGGAAATCTTACGACGAAAATGACTACAAAGCTGCAAAAGAAATATGTATATTTTGTTTTTTTACAAATCATATTCGGCAGTCAAAAAAAAAAAAAAGAGGTACAATAGGAGATTATAACTTCTGACTTCAGGCATCTCCTTAATCAACCTTCTAGTGTGATACCGAATTAAAACAAAAATCGATCGTAGTACAGCTAGTTTCTTGAAAGACAAAAAAAGTATTAATTAGTAAACTTAAAAAATATATAAAAACGCAAAAAAGATTAGTTTTTCGTTAATGTTTCGAAAATTATTCCGCAGAAACACATACAGCTATAACCCTGAAGCAACGCGGTCAAGTTTTCTACATATACTGCTTGTTAAAATTCATTGAAATTGAAACAATTTGTTTGTCAAGATGGCAAAAACTCTGGCGGCAAAATATATGTAAAAACAAAAACGAAGAATAGTTCAAGAAACTGTAATCAGCTGTTTTCTTGAACGTAAACTGAACCCCTCAAATCGAAAGAAAAATTGAAAGCAAGTTCGTTTCAATTTTTAAAAGTATGAGAGTATTTGTAAAAAGATGTGAATGTATTAAAACTTGAAAGGCAAAACTTGATTGTGACACTCCTCAATAAACGATCGATAGAGGAATTAAATTAAAATGAACTGAAACACTTTCCCAGAAGATATACCATTGCAAACTTTTGCTAATTAAAAATCATAAAGCTTTAATCGAACAAGGAATATTGGTAGTAGTTTTTATCGAACATACATAAAAATTGTAACATACTTTTTCTCACCTTACGTGCAGCGGTAAGATATTTTCTTATATATCGAGATCTTGACTTAAGCTGTACTAAATTTGCAATCTACATCAATAGAGAACAAAAATATGACGATTGGTATAAATTGTGATTCAATTCCAGTTATGGGCATATTATATTTCCTGATGGTTGCACATTATTATCAAGGATTTGTTTACATATTTTCATATAGTTTGTTTGAATATACCATGTTATCCATATCGGTTATTACTTCCAACCAGTATGTAACTGTCTTATCACTAGTAATAGTTTGTTACGGACAATATAGTATGTACCAATTAAAAAAATAAACTTTTTAACTTGAGTGATTTTTTTGATCGTTTTCGTACAGTTGTTTAAGAAAAGAGCTATACCACGATCGATTTGTATTCCGATTTTTTATCGCTCACATATACAGGTTAACATATATATACGTTAAAAAAGTCTTAGAGATATGAGCAAAAAGGTTTAAATTTAACAGATTTTTTACAATTAGAATATTCGCTGCTTAATAACTTTTTTGCTAGAGTCTTCAAGAAATACCACGATCGACTCATACTTTTGACCTCTATCGTTCGTATGCATCGGTATGCGTGCACCCGGAATACTGAGTTATTTATAAAACACGTTGATGGCACGTATAGTTTGTTCACATTTGTCTGCCTGCACATGTTGAAAGAAACAACATTTGTGTTTGGAAAGTGTATTTGAATTAAAGTAAGAGAGCAAATAATCTCTTACACTTTTTACAACAAATACTCATTCCGTGATGTCGTAGATGCGCAGTAGAAAAATTTTTTGAACTTCTAAATGCGCAATCTTGTTTTTTTGATTCATGACTAGAAGTTGTTAATCCAGATCTATAACATGCCATTTTTTAAACACTCTTTTTAGGTGTGTTTGGACTATGTGTATGAGTCATATGGTATGTAATTTCGTGTGTATGTCAAAATGAGTTTATACGGTTTATAATTTTCATATTAAAACTTGCTTATGTTACGTTCATATGACATAACCTCTTGTCGTTGTAAAGAAAACATAAATGCTAAAAACAGTGATATCAACTATTATTTTTTTTGCAATAACTATTTAGAAATTTACAATTTAAGTTTAAGCACAAGACTGTCTTTCTTATAAAAATTGCTATAATACATATTAGAGGTCTGCACTGGGTACTTGGCTATGTTCGTTTCAAAAAACACGAGCTCAAAACTACAAGTTCTTAGGTTTTTGGCGCAGTTCGTATGAAGTACATCTTACCTATGTATTTTCACATTTTAAATTGTTAATGCCCTAATAAAGCAATTAACATGCAATTCTTACTTATTCGTCATGCATAAGGATGCAAGTGTTATTGATAAGTTGTAGAAAAGTAAAACATTTCGAGAATTTCCAGTGCAGAATAGATTGTTGTAAATAATTTCATTTTTAGGTTTTTTTTCTAAAGTTTTCGCTACCTGAAAAATGCACACACACCTTTTATATTTAAAAAAAATTGGTACGCTAAAATAATTCAAATTTCTAAAAAATCAACACATGATTATTAAAAACCAATAAAGGCTTAATATATCCAAGAAACCTTCTTTTTATTTGCTTAAAATATTTACATATAAAATTTAAAATTATTATTTTTTCCCTTTACATACATACATACATACAAATGCTAAAAATAATAGTTAAATACTCGTCGCATGATGATCATGATTTTTGAAGTACATGATTTTTGAAGTTTGACGTGGTTGTCGTATTCGTGGAAAAGCCTATATATTACTGTTTAGTCGATTATAACAACAAAAGTTAAATTTTTTTTTTAGAAATCTAGCTTTTATCATCTTAGTGTTTTGAGTGAAATTTAAAAAAAATGTCTGTTGTCATAAGGTTTTGCATATCAAATAGAGCATGCTCTGAATTAAAAACTAACACTTGTTATAACACATACGAAAATAACATATGTTATGTTTCATGAGATTTACGCTATGAGTGTTGTTTTACATATGGAAAATCTAACATTCCATATGACTTGCATATATAATGTAAGCACACCTTTAATGGCATCGGAATTTGTACACAAAACAAAAACAACATGAAACTAGTTACACGCAAGGCAAATGGAATACTAGGTAAACGCATCAGGATAAAAAAGACGTGTATTTTGTTTGCGTAAATTTGTAATATAAAAAAACAGAGAAGAAAATGAAATTTACTGAACATTTTTTTTTTTTATTTTTCCTTTTATGTCTTTCGGCATATTGAACGAAGTTCCACTATACGTATGTCTTGAAAAAAATAAACCATTTTTTTTAGAATGTTTTTCAAAAAAACACATTCTTTTAAATAAATGTTTTTTTTTTATTGTTCTAATTTATATTTTAAATGCAATTGGGTACACACACTCTTGTTACTTATTACACAATAGTTTATTTGCACATTCACTATTTAAAAAAAATGAATTATTTAAAAATTTTTATCCGATTTTAAAATTGAAAGTTTTGTCGTGGCGTGTCAACAAAATGTAAACAATTTTTGATTTTGGTTAGGAAAAATTTTGTAAGCGAATTTGATCATCTGGGCTATCAATTTTACCTAGTATTCAATTTGCCTTGGTTACATGCAAAAAGACATTTTTTTTTTTTTTTTTTTTTAATTAGGACCAGCACTCAGGGGATGACCCCTACTTATGCAATGCATTGTGCCAGAACTAGGAAATTAGGTTTTGGGATGGGGGATAGAGGGAGTAGTGCTTGTGAACATTTGATTTGAATCTTTGCACATTGAAAGTGGCAGGAAAGACCTCTGCAGGGAGTTTATTCCACATACGAACTGTTCGGCCAAAAAAGGAATTCACTCTGTAATGCGTTGTGCGATTCACTGGCCAATCGACCACAAAGGAATGCGCTCTTGATGCAGATCGCGTTGCGCGTATGAAATTACGGTTTTCAGGAACAAGTTCCCTGATTTCATAAGAGCACATTCCGTTGTAGTAACGATAAAACAGTGAAACACACCCCACATTGCGTCGATGCTCCAGTGAGTCAATAGAGGTATCCAGCTCTACTGTCACCGATGAGTTTCTTCGCTCTCTCCTGTACGCGGTCGAGTAACTCCAAAATAGACTTTGAAGCACCGGCCCATACATGAGAGTTGTATTCCATTTTCGGTCTGATATAGGTGACATAGATAGTAAGGAGATCAGATGGAGTGAAGTATTTCTTACACCGTTTCAGAAAACCTAGGCACTTGAATGCTTCTTTTGCAATATGAAAAATGTGCTTGTTCCAACGAACATCGCATTGAATTTTCATGCCAAGAACATCGAGAGCTGCTGATTCCTTAATATATGTATCACCCATAATTACAGATGACGTAGCATGTTCAGCAGTACGCCTGTGCGAAAGCACACAGCACTGGGTTTTATTAGCGTTAAACTGAACCCTGTTCGCCAGGCCCCATTCGGAAATTACTAAAAGGTCGCGATTAAGGGTATCGTCCATGTGCTTTCTCACAGCCCCAATTTCCTGAAGGCTTGGTCTACTGCGAAACGAAAATGAATGGCATATGCTACTGTCATCTGCAAAAGAATAAATAGGGTTGGAAGTCTGACGTAGAAGGTCATTAAGAAAAATAAGAAATAGGGTAGGGGAAAGGACGGAACCTTGCGGTACCCCTGAATTTAACTTGAACTCGTTTGATGAGATCCCATCTATAACAACTCGTATAGTGCGATCCCTGAGAAAGCTCGATATAAGTCGAGTGAAGCTATTACCGACACCAAAAGCAATAAGTTTTGATATGAGTGCACCATGCCACACTCTATCAAACGCCTTGGAAATATCTAAAGCCACCACCTTACTTTCGCCGAAACGGTGAATGGATTGACACCATTTTTCCGAAAGGAAGGCCAATAAGTCACCCGTAGAGCGAGCCCTACGGAAGCCGTACTGCCGGTCACTAAGTAAGCTGTTGGACTCCAGATATTTCACAAGATGAAAATTAAGCATACTTTCCATTACTTTGGAAAGCGCAGAGCAAATTGCGATTGGGCGGTAATTTTCAGGGTTGCTAGCCTCTCCCTTTTTGGGGATTGGTGTTACATTAGCAACCTTCCAACATGATGGGAACTCACCAACATGGTACAAAATGTTGAAAAGTTTTGCTAATGGACGCGCTAACGTCGAAGAGCACTGCTTCAAGACCAGTGCTGGAATTCCATCCGGACCAGGGGACTTGTGTATGTTGAGATCCGCTAAAACCTTTTTAACTGCACGTGCTCGAAAGAATATATCTGGCATAGTTACTGATACTCTTTCCAGTGCGGGCAGTGGTTGATTGCTCTCCGGCAAGTAGGAGTTACTTGCAAAAATTTCAGCCAAGACGTTAGCTTTATCAACCGGGTCGTTAATTATTTGATCATCCTTTAAAAGAGGCGGAATTGAGGAACTAGCATTATCCTTCACTCTTTTAACGAATGACCAAAAGCTCTTGCTACCCCGAGAAGTAGTAAGAACTTTAGCACGAAGGCGCTGCTCGTATAAAGCTTTTTCGCGTCTTAGTACTTTGGCACACGAAGATCTCGCCTTTTTGCGTAGCAAATCAGTTACGGCGTTTTTGTTACACCGCCATATACTGAATGCTTCCTCTCTGGATCTGACTGCATTTTTGCACGTCTGATTAAACCAAGAATTCTTTCTTGGATTAACACGGATTTGCTTAGATGGAATAAAAGTTTTCATTCCAAGCAAAATAATGTTCACAACCATTTCTGCCATGGCATCGACTTTATTGTCCAGAAAACAAAGTTTCCAATTAAAATGCCGAAAAAATTCGTTGAGCTCAGCCCAACGAGCCTTTTCGTACATATATTTTAAACGTTTCGTGGCCATTTTTGAAACGTTATGAAGATTAGCGACCGAAAAGGAGGCGGAAATGGTGCAGTGATCCGAGTTACCGAGAGGCGCAAGAATACTTACCTCATACTTATCAGGGTGTGAGGTAAGGAAAAGGTCGAGAGTATTATGTTGTTGCCCTTCAACACACGAAATATGTGTTGGCTCGTTAATTAATTGCGCGAGGTGGTTGTGCGCGGCGAATAGCTCAACATATTGGCCCTCTAGGGTTGTACGGTTCGAATGGCGAATCCAAGACAAGTTGTGAACATTAAAATCACCAGCAACAACAATTTCACTGTTCGGACAGCTTTCTAGGATTCTCGATATGGAATCGGAAAGGGCATCGAAGCCGGAAATAGATTTATCCCTTCCCGCGTTTGGGCTTCTGTATAAAAACCCGAAATGTAAGAAGTGTGACCAGATTTTGAATTTAACCCAAAGACAGTTAAATTCAGGATCATTTGTGCCTAATGATTGCTGGCACTGGTACACGACTTCATTACGAATGTACATCGCAAGGCCCCTATGTAGACTAAAAAAAGGTAGAAGAGAGTACCCAGGCAAATGAAAATCCTGTGGATCAGCATCCTCAGATACTTGGGTCTCACATAAGGCGAAAATATCAGGCCGATGGAGACAACTGTGTGCATACACAGAGAAGAAATTCGCTCTTAATCCACGTATGTTGCAGAAATCGATTCTAAATCTTCCTGCCATTACAAATACAAAGACTCAAACCTTTTGTTTATTTAATAATACTAACACCCCTGTGAAAAACTGATGTTTTTGTGACTATTTAGTGACCAGTGTTATACCTTCGCCACTAACTAGTCAAACAACAGTCACCACAAAGGTGCAAGTAAAATAAAATTACAATTACTATAAAAAAAGAGGAAAAAAACTAGGAAAAAGGAAAGGTACTTTTTTTGGTACAATTTGCGTCGCAAAGAGCCATAAAAGCCCTGAGCTGGTCACATGCGACTTGTCGTGCCATCACTGTTATTAATGTATTTTTTTTTTTTTGTCTTGAATTGATATGTTATTTCTTTGTTGATTTTATATGTATTGTTGTTGTTAATAATTCTTTGGTTGCTTTTTTTCTTTCTTTTTTTGTAAACTATATTTAAAAACACAACATAGATTAAAACAACGACGACACAAAAACGCGTGCGGACAGGTCAAATGACAGAACACTACTCGACATAGTGTAAAATCGCTCTTACTAGGACGTGTACATGAATCAGGGGTGCGAGAAAATCTTGATAAGAAGTCGGCACTTTTGCACAAAAATATCGGGTTTATCGGCCCTTTAATATTAAAAAATCGACAAACACATTTTGAATACAATAAAACACATTTTTATTAACAATAAGTATCAAATAACTTATGATTTTGAAAATATATGTTTGAAATAAAAGTACTAAATTAAAAAAATAAATAAATAAATAAATTTGATTTGGTTCGTTTAATTTTTATATAATTGCTTTCGCTGTATCGATTTGATCAACATTAGCAGCATATTAAAAGTAAATTCTAAAGGCCTTATACAAATCTAGTATTCAAGCAACTACTGCTTCAAGCGGCAGCCATCTGGTTGACTTGGGTGCAATAATTTATGTTTTTATTTCAGGTAATTTTTAAATGTTTTAAAATTGGTGAAGTCTTTCTGTAATTAAAGACAGAGTGAGTGTCAAACATATTTTAGAATAAATAAACATATTTCATAATAACCGAATCCTATCAAATTGAATTCGTCGTTTTTGTGATTTGGTTTAAAACTTGTGCAAAAATTTGACATAGCCATGGCGAAATAATACCAGGTGGTCTCGATAGCGAATTCAATGATTTTCGCCGAAACGTTAAGTGTCAGACACCACATAAAAAAAATTGTATACAATTTTTTATATATGGTGTTTGACATTTCAGGTTTTGGGCAGAATTTTTGAATTCGCCATTGCGACCACCTAGTATTGATTCGCCTTGGACATAGCATTATCTAGTTTCATCAATCGGTAGAAATAGTTATGTATTTGTAATTTTCACATAAACGTACAACCGAACATAATGTTGCATAGATCGGTTGCTTCATTCACACCAGCGAGATCTTTTTATTTTCTAATAGCTCAAATATAGTTAAGAACTGCTTTTTCCATAACAGCAAATTAGCCTACCCCTTTTTCTCCTTAGAAGAAGAGCTGACTTATTAAAAGTTGTCTCTTTTTAATGTTAGAAGTATTCTAGTGTTGCCCAAAATTAAAAATTATTCTAAAAGAAACAAAGTTATCTTGTTACTTTGTTTATCAAAAAATCGGCATTTTTGGAGCCAAAATGGGCAAATCGGAATATTGATAAATTTGAGGCGAAAAATCGGCAAATATGGAAGGCTTGACATGAATTCCCGAAAAACTTTCAAGTAGAGAGTTAAAAATGAGCGTAAAAATATGAGAGAGAAAAAATTTTTGCTTTTTTTTTTTGTTTACAAAATAATTTGCTTAAAAAATTTTTGATAACAGATATTTTTGTGACATAGGAAAAATGCAAGGAGGTATTTTGCAATTAAAAGAATATAAAAATAATATTATTTTGTTATTTTTATTCCCTTAACTGCAAGATGTGGAAAGGGGTATATATAAGTTTGTCCGTGCGTAGTTTTTATAATATCCATTTCCAACCCTATAAAGTATGTATATTCTGACTTCTTAAGCAGCGCGAAATCGATGGAGCGATGTCCGTCTGTTCGTCCGTGTTAGTGTTGAAATCAACCTTGCTGAGAAATCAATATGTCAATCGATCAGATATAGTGTCGAAAGAATTGCTATTGGAAATCAGCATAATTGGTCCATGCTCTTCGAGGCAGCAGACAACACATAACGCCTATCATATCATTTAGAACAATCAACTAACTCCAATAAAAATATATATATATATATATATACGAGGCAGTAGATGTGCTAGAAAAAAATATGTATTTCATTCGAATAAGCATAGTGGCGAAAGATCTTATTTTAAATTACAAAAGGATCAACAAAGGTATTAAGCAAACGTAATAAAATTAATATTTATTAAAATTTCAACCACACGTCTTAATATTTTTTCTTCGACTCATAAAACAAGTTTATCAAAACATACATTGTTAAATTCATTTATTTTAATATATAACACAAAGTAGTTTTAAAGTAAAGAACACATCGGTATTACAACACCCCCTCTCAATTAGATAACTTTAACAATTCTTTAATTGCAACAAAATTACATTTGTCTAAGGATTTTTTAAAACATCAGCAACTTGACACTTCGTTGAAATATGTTGTATCTTCAAATGACTTTTTAGCACGTGATCTCTAACGAAATTATGTTTAATATCAATATGTTTCGATCTCCAACAATCTGCATTTTTAGCCATAGCAATGCAACCAGCATTATCTTCATATAGTAAAAAAGGTTGTTCAGAAGTTGTCACCTTGATGTCATCTAAAATTCCTTTCAATCATAAGTCTTCTGAGGTAGCCAAACTTAAAGCAACATACTCAGGTTCGGTTGATGAAGTAGCTACTGTTGTTTGTTTTTTACTGCACCAAGATACTGGACATCCATATACATAGTATATGTACCTGCTAGTAGACTTCCGATCATCTGTATTAGAAGCCCAATCAGCATCCACGTAACCAACTAGAGTATTATCGCTTTCTTTGTTGTTGTCGAATTGTAGTTTAAGTGATTTAGTTACTTTAAGATATATAAAAATTCGTTTTAGGATGGACCATAAGTCCTCGATTTGGTTTATTGCAAGATTCATATTCAGCACGTGGTAATTGTAGACCTTTTTAAATAGGAGTATGAACAAAGTTACGTTCCGTCATTCCAAATTTTGTTAATATTTTTTCAATACTTGAAGTTTGGCTTAGATACATTGTTCCATTTTGAATGTCATATTCAATTTTTATACCAAGAAAATAACTAAGTTTCTCATAGTCTGACATTTCAAAAACTTCAGATAATTTTTCCTTAACACTTTGAATTTTACAGTAATCGTTTTCTTCAATCAAAACATCATCTACATAGAGTAACAGTAATATTTTTCCACTTTTAATAAACTTTACGTAAAGACAATAATCGTGTTGTGATCTTGTAAAGCTAAGTTCTTCAAGAACTGTATTAATTTTTTTATTCCAACACCTTGGACGTTGCTTTAATCCGTACAAGGATTTGGTTAGCTTTAAGGCCTTCCCTGGCTCAGCTTTCATTCCTTCTGGTAATTTTATGTAAATTTCTTCTTTAAGTTCACCATGTAAAAATGCTGTTTTTACATCTAACTGATAAAATTTAAAGCATTTTTTAACACCTACAGCCAAAACTGTACGCAGTGTGCTTAATTTTGCAAAGGGAGAGTAGGTTTCTTCATAATCAATGCCGAATTTTCTTAAGAACCCTTTTGCAACAAATCTTGCTTTGGTACGCACTGGGCTTCCATTCGAGTCAGATTTAATAATAAAAACCCACTTAGATTTAAGAAGTTTTTGGTTACTTGGTTTTTCAACAACATTCCAAACCCATTTTTTCCATAGAGTATAATTTACTTCTTACTGCTTTAAGCCATTGCTCACGATGTAATGATTTTTCAATATCTAAGTATGACTTGGGAATATCATCATCGGAAATATCATCAAATATTGTTTCATATAACTCGGTAAGGTAACTTGGAAATTTTTTTACACGCGTACTTCTTCTCGGTATGCTTTCTTCTTCAACTTTTTGCTGTATCATTTCCAAACTAGGGTTTGAGTTTTCTTTAACCGACACAACGTCACTATCTTTTTCCCCCTCTTGTTGGGTGAGTTCTTCAGCTTGTGAATCTAAGACATTTTTATCTCCACTATTTATTTTGTTATTTTAGTACTATTTTCAATTTGCCTAAATGGAAAGGATGATTCATCAAATTTGTAATCTCGAGAAAGTACTATAACTCTTTTCGTTTTTTCCGATAATCTATAACCATTTGGACAATAACCCACAATAGTATACTTCGTACTTTTGGGATCTAACTTCTTTCGTTTTTTATTTGGAATCCAAGCATATGCAAAACAAAAACCTTAAGTTTTGCTAAATTAGGTTTTTCATTCAACCACATTTCTGCTGGAGTCCTAGGACACGATAAAGATTTAGTTAGACTTCTATTGATTAAATATGTACTTGTATATAGTGCTTCACCCCACAATGATTTTGATTTTTTTGATTGCTTGAACTTTTTCAAGTACTGTTCGGTTGAACCTCTCTACCACTCTATTTTGCTGAGTATACGCAACTGTTTAACAATTTGAATGCCTTTCCTTTACAGTACGTCTGCATTTTTATAGAGTTATATTCTTGACCTTGATCAACGGTTAAAAGAGAAATATTATTACCGAATTTTGCATTCGCAATGGCATTATATTCTTAAAATTTGTCGAAAACTTCTGATTTGTTTTTATTAGGTAAACATAAGCAAAATGGGTATAGTTGTCTATAAAAGAAACAAAATAGTTTGAGCCGTTATAGGAATTATAGGACCACAAATATCTAAATGAATGTGTTCAATGGGTCGGATAGCTCTTGAACGAGTTCCATCAAATGGTTCACGACATTGTCTGCTTTGAATACAAACTTTACAAAAATCGTTAATCTTTTGATTTGGTATTCCTATTGCCATATTATGTTTAATCAAATTTTCATAAGCTTGTTCACTAATATGACCCATACGTTGGTGCCATAACAGACCGGTTTCAACTTTGGATAAGTTTGATACTGACCTCAATATCTTGATTTTTAGCTCAAATAGGGGAACAACGCTGTAGCTATAATATTCCCATTCTTTTTTAGATTTGCTACATTGTTTTTAAAATTTACTTTGATTCCAGCTTCAACAATACGACTCAGAGACAACAGATTTTCTCGGAAGAAAACATATTTTAAGTGAATGTTAACACCATTGTTGCTTAAACCCTGAATTTCTCAAATTTTATTTACTACAACGAATTCACCATCTTTTGCAACACTAATATAACGTTGTTAAACAAGTTTATTTATTTTTGAAAACACATCTAAATAATAAATTAATAAAATGATCTGTTGCTCCCGAATCCAACGCAAAAGATATCAAATTACAATTGGTTTTATTATTATTGATATTCGAATCCGCCATAAAACTAACACTTGAGCTAACAGCTGCTTTTCCTTCCTTAACACGAAAGTCTTTTTTGATGTGTCCATAGCGTCCACACTTACGGCATTTCTCGCTAAAGACTTTGCTCTTCTATTCTTTCTTGCTGCAAACGCTGTAATGTTTTCTTCCACGACTTCCATTTGCCGTTGTTTCTTCTTTGATTCTTCAAAGCTTATCAGTTGACAGATTCTCTAAAGCGGTTACTACAGCATCGTATGACTCAGGGAGAGTCAAAAACAGTTGAGAAACTAAATCTGCCTCCTCTGGTTTGGCACCGGCAGATTTCAGTTGGCGAATTAATGAGTCGAACTTCAATAAGTGGCTTCCCATCTCATCTCCATTGCGGAATCTTAAGTTAGCAAGTTCCTTTCTCACCAACGTTTGATTTTGGGCAGACTTCTTTTCAAACGTTGCACACAGCGATTCCCACATTTCCTTTGCAGTTTTCTTGTCTTTTAAATCTTTAATAAAATCATCATGAATAAGACACAATAACATCTTGGGCTTTGGTATCGAATTTTAAAAATTCCTGTAGACTTGTAGCCTTTGTAGATGCTGACTCAGTTGCAGCTATTAAACAACCTACGAAAGATATCTTTCTACCCGGAACTTCCAATTATCAAAGTTAAAACCAGCGAACTTTACAATACCAGTTGATTTTTCACTTAGACCCCTAACCTCTTATTTTATATTACAAAAGGATCAACAAAGGTATTAAACAAACGTAATAAAATTAATATTTATTTAAATTTCAACCACACGTCTTAATATTTCTTCTTCGACTCATAAAACAAGTTTATCAAAACATATATTGTTAAATTCAACTATTATAATATATAATTCAAAGTAGTTTTAAAGTAAAGAACACATCGGTATTACAACAAAAGAGGTGCTATTGGAAATCAGCATTATCGGTCCATGTCCTTCGAGGCAGCAGGCAAAACACCACGCTTCCTCTAATTTCTTCTTTCTAACTTCTTCATTTGAAACAATAAAGTAACTTCAATCAAAAAAATAAATGCATGGGGCGATAGATTAATTAAATAATAAGAAAAAATTGTAGCTCGCCCATATTTTCCGAGTTACGGGGTTCTGAAATTTTCAAATTTTTTAAAATAAAAATATAGGTATCATTTTAAAGCTTTTAAAGAGGCCTTTAGATAAAAACTAAAACTTTTTAAAAATGCTTAACCCATTAAGAGCCGATGTCACTTTAATGTAAAATTATATATATGCAGTGCCAATTTTTTTATATTTTAATTCTCTGTCACCCCAATATTTGCGTTTTTGATTGGAGTTACTTCACTTAACTATATTTACATAGATAGTGAAGGACATATAAGGTTCGGCAACGCCGAACATAACACTCTTACTTTTTTATATTATAATTGTACAAGTGAAAATGAAAACCAAATATCTGACATCTTCACAATATTCCTTTCAGCGAACTTTCAGCTTACTAAGAGCATTGCATTTCGCGTATTTATCCATATATTCTCTAATGAAGGAGAGTGCAGAGCAGACGCACATGCACGGTGCCTTGCGTTTTTGTTAATTTTTAAGTTTTTGTTTTTCATTTAGGATTTGAACCGTGAATTTTTAAATATGATACTGGAACAGCATCTTTAGTGTTGTGGGTAAAAAAAAAGAATGACAGACAAAAAGCAAAGTTTGCATATGTGATCAATCGATGATTGATACAAAATTGCAAAAACAAATGTATAAGACAAGTTACGAAGAGAACAATGAATAAATACTTTGGTTTGTGTATCGACTTTGTGTAACCAAATTAATATTGATATTAATGATCCTCGTATTCTTATTTACAAAATAAGTTGGTTGAATAGATGATGTGTACAATATACACAACTCAAGGTAGATAGATGCGAAGAATGCTGGTGATGGATTTGGCGGTCCTACAAGCACTACGGTCCCTAAATACTATCAAAAATTTCAAAGTTTTCTAAAAACCCGATATTCGCAACAAAAAAAAAAACATTTATATATTTATATATATATTAGAGATCTGCATGAGTACACTCCTTTTTCAACTCACACTAGATCATTACACTAACACCAAATACTCTCTTCTCAAAATGTGAAACAAAGAGAATCGAATGAGAAAAATAAACATGTTGAATGAATCAAACATTGCCGGTTCTGAGGAGAATCATAACATTACTTGATTTGTTTTGTAATGAGGTAAATATAAAAATTATTTGGAATATGTAAATTTTAAACCTAATATATGCATGTTTGTATGCATTTTGAATAACAAAATGCGGTTTTAGTAATTAATATAAATAAAAACTTAATGTGAAGTTTTTAAATAACTTTTCTGTATATTTAATTTATTTTTTTTACTGTGAAAATAAAGTTTTTACAACAGAAGTTCCAAAAAGTAGTATACGTATACGTATACTTACATAAATATACATACATAAAACTTTAGATTTAATTTTTATATTTTATGTTTGGATTCGCATATATTTGTACAAATAACATCACTTAAAAGAATCTGTTCCTTTTGTTACATTATTTTCACAAGATTTTAATTTTTAAGCAATATTTTCCTCAGAATTCCGATTGTTACTTGCTCAGATAGTTTTTAATATGGTAATATGTACATACACCTGTCTTCATTTATATTTTTATGTATTTTAAATGAAGTTAAAAAGTAACATATGCAACTGTCCTCGTATTTAGTGAAAATATCGTAATGTCTTGGTGTTAGGGGAACACAACACATGTACGAAGTTTTGCAAGAATCGGTTATATAAAATAATTACAGAAAAGATAGATTACTACTTAATATTACAGTAAGTAAGCTCAAGTATAAGTTTTCATGCGTCGGTCAATCAAAAGTAGTTGAAACGTAACTTATGCCCTCGTGTTTAGTAAAAATATCGTAATGTCTCAGTATTACTGGAACGCAACACATGTACGTAGTTTCGCAAGAATCGGTTATATAAAGTAATTACAAAAGGCCTTATATGTCTGACCTTGTAGACTAAAAGATAGATTATTATTTAATATTACATAAACTGAACAGATGTGTAAGTTTTCATGCGCCGGTCAATCCAAAGTAGTTAAAAATTAACTTATTTAATTGGCCTATACCCAGTCTAATTATCGTTATCTGAAATTTCTCTTGGTTGTTAGGACGATAATGCCTAGGACTTTTTGATTAAAAATATTTTGAATATAAATACTATCTGAATAAATATATGTACATATGTATTTATGTACATACCTATACATAAACAAAAATTAAAAACTATATATTTTTTAAATGCAAAATAAAAGGGTAGATCTTTATAGAAGCTTTAAAAACCATATTTTAACGTAATTACTTATAATTTTTTTCCCAAAACGCAATAGTATAAAAATTAAAAAATGTCAATATTGCCTTGTTCTTTTTAAGCTGATTAAAATCAACTCATCGAATTAAAAATATTCGTTGTTTTTTAGTGTAAAAGTGATTCTACACATTTGATTCATATTATGTTTTGATTGCGTGATTTGTTTCATTCGTTTTACAGACTTCGGCGCAAAACAAATCATGACAAAAAAAAAAAACGAATCATTCAAAAGGCGTTTTGAATGCACTCATGCAGATCTCTAATATTTACATTATTGAGAGATTTTTCACCAAAAATTTTAATTTTTGCAAAAAACTGTGATTGCAATAAAAAATTTGAAATTTCATTAAAAACGAAAAGTCACAAAAATAACTAACCACTATCAACAATTTAAAAGTTTTCTAAAAAACCCTATATTGGAAGAAAAAAAAACACATTTACACTTTTGAGTAATTTTTATACCCTTTACCATAAAAAGTAGAGAAAGGGAATATAAATTTGTCATTCCGCGTGCAATTTCAACAATATCCATTTTCGACCCCATAAAGTATATATATATTCTGAATCCATGTGCATAGTGAAGTCGATTGAACGATGTCCGTCTGTCCGTCCGTGTAAGTGTTGAAATCAAATTCTAATTTTTTCATTTCATTTAGAACAATAAAGTAACTCCAATCAAAAAAATAAATCTATGCCGCGAAAAAGTGAAAAAATTAGGGCTCGCCCATATTTTCCAAGATACGGGATTCGGAAATTTTCAAATTTTTTAAAATATCAAAATGGGTATCATTTTAAAGCTTTTTTCTTTAAGGATATACTAAATTTTTTTTAAAAATGCTTAGCCCATTAGGAGTCGATGTCACTTTTATGTAAAATTATATATATGCATTATAAAATTTTTTTTTAGTTTTTAATTCTCTGTCACCTTAATATTTGCTTTTTTGATTGGAGCTACTTCACTAAACTAAGTAGATTTACATACGTGGTGAAGGGCATATCAGATTCGGAATAGCCGAATATTGCACTATTACTTGTTTATATTAAAGTTGTACAAGTCAAGTTAAAATCCTAATGTCTGACATCTTCAAAACATAAGAAACTCAACTTCACCCCAAATATCAATTCATTCTTCTATATATATTTGTACATTCATGTGGCTATAAATATATGTGGTGAAGGGTATATAAACTTCAGCAAGGCCGAATATAGCACTCTTGTTTTATTTTATTTTTTCACTTTTTTACACAATTATTTTCAGCAAGTAGAATTATTTTCAAGTTAATGCCTTTTTTTATACGAGTACTTAATGAATATGTCAGCTGTTCTCCAGTTTTTCGGTCAGAAATTAATATTGTACAATGTGGTCAACACAAATCAAAAGACTTTTGATTTTTATCAAAATATTGTGCAAAACACTAATATAATACGCACATTGGCAATTTTATTTTACAACATCAATTATTGCACAATTATATTGCTCTTGCTGAACACATGTTCGTCTAACAACCAAATATTAAAAAACAACACACAAACATAAAAAATTTAGAAACACAGATATTGATATGTAAAAAAACAAATGTGTGTTTGTCGAACAATACATGTTGTGTATGATATGTTTATTTTCTGAACTCTCTATCTTTCTCCTTTCACCACCTGTCTTATCAATCCACCTTTCCTAAAAAGTGTAGCAGGTTACAAAAAAAAAAAAAATTAAGCTGCCTGAAGAAAGAAAGTCTAAGATATATTGAGAGTAGAATTTTAAGTAAAAGATGGTGAAGATATTTTTTCAATATATCCCATGGTTTTGGCTTCTCTCCATAGCCAGTTACAATTAATATTAAGAAGGTATGCAATACTGTTTCGTAGCATTAAAAAAAAAACATAAAAATACAAAAAAAAAAATTATTTTGGCTAAACTTTATATGCTGCTTATTCCAATTAGTAATCCCTGCGTTTAAAGCGTATTTTCGATAAGACTCGCCTGCGAAATAGTATGTTTCTTGATGCGTTATTGCGTGTTATAAATTATATATATAGCTCTTATACTTTCTCAAGAAATGCTTATCATATCCAATGGTTATCATACAATGTGCTCCAAGGAAGAAGACGCTGACGAATATGTTGAAAATGAAGTGTACAACATATTAGAAACACAATAAAACTGAACAATTATTAATTTGTATCATTTCATTATCAGTGCTATTTTTCTGTAAAAATATATATACATATATGTATATATTAATTTACTTTAATCGTTCTTGATTTCTTCAAATATAAATATTTTATGACATTCTCATGAAATATTTATTATTCAAAAATGCAAAACGAAATGTATTACTGCGGGAAAGGCATATCCATATAATCATTTGCTACTGCTAATATAGCTCATCATATTCAAAACTAGAAAGTCTTTTTTCTATTGCCAAGTTGATTAAATGAGAACTA
The DNA here is from genome assembly GCA_937654795.1 of Cistogaster globosa. Taxonomy (NCBI): domain Eukaryota; kingdom Metazoa; phylum Arthropoda; class Insecta; order Diptera; family Tachinidae; genus Cistogaster; species Cistogaster globosa. Next base: position 63,647,550 of record OW569404.1, read on the forward strand.
CATTAAATCAACAAAGCAGAAAGACGATTAAAACTCATTTTGTAGCTTTGAATAATAAATATTTCATGAGAATATCATAAAATATTTAAAGGAATCAAGAACGATTAAAGTAAATTAATGTAAAAAGATTCCGAATAATAAATTTTCATATTCACCCTTATTCTAGTTGTCGGTGTCGACGTCCTCATCGTTTTAGTATCAATGTCACTTCATATCAATGTCAGCGTCAATTCAATAAACATTTTGCATTCTATAACACAATTGTGACGACGGCGACGGTTTATCGATTTTTAAAAAATAAAAATGCACATCCCTAAGTTTTTTTTTTTTTTTTTGTTAAATTTATTTATTTAAAATTTTTTCATCTGTTTTGAGCCTTCTCTATCTCTGCTTTCTCTATCAATAATTTAAGCTTCTTCTCCTCAACCTCCAGTAATTTTTTTGTCGCTTGTCAACATCTCTAAGAGTGCGTTTTAGTAAGGATATAAAATTTAAAATGTCGGACGGTGGTTTTGCCTGTAGCTGGCTGTGGTTCCGCAATATATCGGTTTAATTGCATGGTTTTATTTTTGATTTCTTTTTGATTACTTTGGACGGACAGGCTGAGCAGAACTGGTATCATTGGTAACAACAGTATAAGACGTGCAAGGTGTTTCCCTTAACTGTTGGTCGACTTCCACTGGTTTTTCAATGACAAATTCGATTTCAGCGAATTCCCTTGTCAAATATTTGAACGCTTTGAACTGTTTCTTCAGGATTCAAGTGCTTCTATAAGTTTATAGGAACTGTGGAGCTTCTTCCAGCGGACTAAGTGAAAATTGTTCAAACATTCTGCCGCCAGTGACTCTACACTCCGCTTCATTAGTAACCATTTTTTTCACTTTAAATTTTATATCTTGCCATACCTTAAAAGTAATTTTTACAAACTTTTCTATAAATCACTATTCGATTCTTTATTTTGTTACCTTCTGCCCTCCATCTGCTAACCTTCTAGGTGGACCAAGAATTTTTCTAATTTTTTCCCATATTTCTTTAAAATGACATGGAAAAACCTAATGCGAAAACTCAGTGCAAGAGATGGATTCTTTTGCATTTTTTCCATTAATTTTTCAAATTGATTTGCTTTTGTAACCTTCAATTTTTCACTTTTTTCCATTTTCAATGTTATGTTTTTAAATCCCCTCCATTCGTTACATAAAATGGCGTCGACAAAAGCTAGAGTCACGTCGATACAATATCGTCGTCACATTTGTTATAGAATACAAAAAATCTTTAAACAGTAATCGATAAGTGTCAATTACGAAAAGTAGAATAATAAATCGAATGCGTCGACACATATCAAGATTGATATATGACAATGCCGACAACTAGAATAAGGGTGATTGTTGTACTTGCAGATGGATATTGCTGTTGTCATACCTTTCGGTGAAGACCGTCGTCACTGGCTGTTTATTTAGTACGATTGGCGAGCGCTTTCGATGTAAAGACATCATTATCAAGCCGCGTTTTGATTAGTACTGGTTAGATAGTGTAACGTGTTTGTTGCATAGATAGTGGTGGGTACAGGTAGTTTTGTCCGTTAGGATGGTGTCTATTTAAAAATGGTATTATGCAGGTAGATTGCCTGATATCTGTCATCTTTATTGAAGGTATATAATTTTAATATTTCTGTCTTTTATTATTAGGTAGGTAAGTGTGACCATCTGTGGGTGTTTTGCGTTTGTAAGTTTGTTTTAATAGTTTAAGTGGTGTAAAAATTGTGTCCGAGGTTGTATTTACCTGTTCGTTAATAATATCTCCGTTAAACGTTCGTGTTTTGTATATTTCCATGTTTTCAAGAATGTCCAGTCTTCGTCCTTTTTTACTAGGATGTATTAACGTCATACATTCATCTATTTCCCTTGGCTCGTGTTCATGTGTGTTAAAGTGTATTGCGAAGTTAGAGTCTTCTCTTTTCCGTTTATATGATCGTATGTGTTCTGTGAACCTTGTTTTTAATGTTCGTCCAGTTTGTCCTATGTATGTATGGTTACAGGTGCAAGTAAGTCTGTATACTCCGCTGGTGTTAAATTTATCGGTTATTTCTGTTGATGTCTTGAGATTGTTGCGTAGAGTGTTGCTCGTCTTTAGTGCTGTCTGTAAACCTTCTTTTTGAAAAAGGTTAGTTAATCTATATATTTCTGGTCCTGTGTAAGTAAAAATGTGTCGTCGTGTTGTATCGATTGTCTCCTTGTTTTCTTTCTCCTTGTTTTTAGTGTTGTATTGTCTATGTAGTTTGTCGATAGTAGTAACCGTTATTTTTAGCTATAGTGTAAATTGTGTCCAGTTCTTTGTTATATTTGTCTGGAGAAAGTGGGACTGTCTTAAGTCTGTTAATCATATGTCTAAATGCTGCGAGTTTATGTTGGGTGGGATGGTTTGAGGAACTGTGGATAGTAATGTCTGTAGTGGTTGGTTTTCTGTATATGTCAAAGTTTAATGAGTCAATTCCTCTTGTTATTGTTATATCAAGATAATGTAAAGTTCCGTCTTTCTCTTTTTCCATTGTGTATGTGATTTTATTATGTATTGTGTTTAAATCCGTTAGAATTTCTTCTGCGTTGTCCCTTTCTAGGATGCATATTATGTCGTCTACGTATCTGTAATAATGAGTTATTTTATGTTTTTCCATTAGGGTTGTGATGTGTAGTTGTTCTAAATGTTGCATAAATATCTCTGTAAAAATTGCGGATGTCGGGTTTCCCATGCCGAGTCCATCAGGTAATTTATAAAAGTTATTGTTAAATCTAAAGTAGTTTTGTTTTAGTATGTTTTTGCAATATCCATTATTTCGTTAATATATTGACTGTCGTATAAGTTGAAAAGCATGTTACGTAGAACTGTTAACGTTTCTTGTGTGGGTATTGATGTATATAAATCCTTAATGTCGTAGGAAACAAGTCTCGTATTTTCGGTAATTTTGATGTCCTTAAGTTTATTGATAAGGTCTTGTGTATTGTGCAACATGTATATGTTCTGCAAATTTATTTTCTCTTTCAATAATATGGTGAGGTGCTTAGCCAAGTTATCTGCAGGTGCAGGTTTGTAATTTACTATAGGTCTGATCGGTATATTTTCCTTGTGAATTTTGGGTTGTGCTCTAAGTGTAGGGGGTCCTGGATTCATGTTCATGTATATGTATAGTTTACCGTCAGTAAACGTTTTACAGCGTTTTAGTAGGCTGCGTATGTCCTTTTGGAATGAATCGGTTGGGTCATTTTTAAATTTCGTACATTTTGTCTGTTGAATGAATTGTTGTGTTTTGTCTATATAATCTTTTTTGTACATTATTACAGTCGTGTTACCTTTGTCTGCTTTAGTAAGTAATAGATCATTATTTCGTAGTTTTGTCTTTATCTGTTTAGTAATTTTCTGTTCGCTAGGATTTGTTTTGGACATAGTGTGTTCTTTTATTGTTTTTTCGAGTACATCGGCTATCTTGTGTCTTAAGTGTTCTTGTCGATCAGTTGGTAAGTATGTTATAGTAGCTTCGGCGTCTACAATTTGGGTTTCAATTGTTCTTTGTATTTTGTCAAAAGGTAAATTATGTTTTAGTCCCTTCTCTATTAGCTTTGTTTCATTGTCGCTGAATCGTACGGTTGTAAGGTTTTTCACACGTGGGTAAAATTCTGTGTTTGTGCGTTTGTCGGTCTGTTTTGTAAGTTTTGTAAACTTTCTTTCCATTCGCTTGTATTTGTCAGTCATTTGATTTTGTATCCTTTTATCTAAGTAGTGTAAAAATGAGGGAAATAAATGGTAAAGGTTTTGTTTTGTTAATAGGTCTGTTACTTCAAGATGAATGTGGTAAATTTCTTTGTTAAGTTTGTCTTTTTTAATGTAAAGAGAGCGTATCTCAGTCTTTATCCATGTCAATTGCGCTACACGCTTTGCGTGTTGGGAAGCGTATGTTTGGGTTGTAACGTTAATTGTTATGTACCGTGGTGTAATGCTGTTGTTAAGGCATTGTTTGTTGTACCGTATGTTTGCTATTGTCTTGTGCAGTTGCAGTGTCTTGTTAGTAAGCCTAGTTAAAAGTTCCTTAGCTTGACTAGCTGTGTTTGGTATTAAGTTAATTGGATTTATTCCGCCAGTAAATAAAATACTGTTGTCATACCTTTCGGTGAAGACCGTCGTCACTGGCTGTTTATTTAGTACGATTGGCGAGCGCTTTGGATATTGCTTATTTGTAAAAATTGTTTACAATTTTTATTTTTTCATTAAATCTTTCAAATATATATGAATGGCTTCCACAGAAAACCTTTACATACAAAAATGGAAGAAAAAATAAATAGTTTCCAGTAAAAAATAATGGATGTCGTTCTTAGAGAAGGGCATCTTATATCCATCCAAAAAAGCTAATAAACATTTTGTAGGTTTTGTAAGCTAGTTTTTATATGTTTTTTCTTTTTTTTTTTTGAAATAACATATTTATCTACTTCTTAGATTTACATTTTTTCTTGCATAACGACAACATTTTTGAATAAAACTTAAATTTTTTTCAGTACTTAGAAAGTGAATGAGAAGTAGTTCAATACTGTTAAAAATCAACGACATGCCTTCAATGACGTGCCTATGTACAATTCACCCAAATTTGCACCACTTCGTTAGCAGTTGATGCAGTGTTTTTATTACATTTTTTCCACACTTTTTTACTGGGTTACTGAATGTTTGCTGTGTTTTTGTATAAAAAACCTGTTGAAAAGCCGGTTGAACTTAAAATATACTTTATTTTTGACTATAATATCAAAAAAGTAAATAGCAAGTTTTAAAATTTAAGTAATTTTTTTAAGGAAACCGACTTGAGTTTGTTTTTCTGATTATTAATATTTATTAATATTCTTTATTTCTTTAATATTTCTCCACACAGTTGGGTGGCATCTTCAGGAACAAAAATTATTTAAATTACATACATAAGTTTTTCATTTCAAATAAACAAAAAATAAATTCAATTGAAAAAGTTTGAGAAACTAACTCAAAAATTTCACAAAACTAAGCCAAAAATTCAAACATTTTAACATAAACATACTTATAAATTTTCAATACACAAAAAATGTTCAAATTATTTAAATTTCAAAAAATTAAAATTGTAAAAAACATTATACAAATACAAGCACATACATTTTCTTAATAAAAATGTTGCCAACATCCTAATGTTCACTTTTTTTATGCACTTAATGTCTATAAGACTGCGTAACACGACATTGAAACCATGTGAAAGAATTTTCAAGATTTAGCTCCTATTGGCGGCACCAGAGGTCGCAAAAGACATAGACCGAAGCATAAGATAGAAATTTAGTTTTCTGTTTGATAACATTATTAGCAATAATAAATTATTCGAAACTTTTGCAAATATTAGTTAAAGTGACTTATTATTGCACATTAATTGAAGTTATTGCACATATTATACAATTTAGAATTTTAATAATTTTCATGTTCGATTGAATACTGATCGGCCTAAAAAAAAATGTTAAAAATCGAACCAGAACTTAAAAAAAATCGGTTTAAAAAAGCATATTTTCCTTCTTTCTGTGATTAAAATTTTTCATTTGTTTCAATATTAACTACTAAAAACTCCACGTAAAGTAAGTATAAGTGAGTATGAATGGTAAAAAAGCTAATGTGCACATTTCCAACATTAATTAAGCAAAAATTTAAAAAATTACGTTAAATAAAACGCTCAGCCATTTCCTTTATTTTAAAAAACTCAGATTTAGTTGATTGTTGGGTATGCGCAAGTTGAATAAATAAACAGTTGGAAATGTATAATTTTATATCAAAAACAAAATCGATGATTCATTTATTAATAAAGAAAAATTGCAAGAATTTGTTTATATCTTTATTATAAAAATAAAACAATTTTAGAAACAAAGCAAAAATAAAGGTTATTTCGAAAAAATTATCATGCCTGGTTTAACTACCATAAACAGCAACAAATAGTGCTGTAGAGGCAGAAAAAAGAGGTCTTCAAAAGAAGCATCATGAGATTTGCCAAATTATATGAAACATTTCAAACACCTTTTAGCACTAACAAGGAAAATGTATTTAACTGATTATGAATAGAATTATATTCCTAGTACTGTACATGCAAGTTTAATACACGAATGTGATATAAAATATTTTAATTTGCCAATAGGTATATATGACTCACAACATCTTTTTAAAATACAAGTAAAAATGAAATGAAAAGCACAAAAATGTAAGATGCGCACGGTTGACACATATCAGAAAATCATCGCAAATAGACATGCACACTTGCTAAAATCCGCAGATCCAGTTATACCTTTAAGGAGGAATATAAAATTAAAATAATATAGATCAGAAAAACAACTTCTTAACACAATTTAGTTTAAACAATTGTTGTTTTTATTTGCAACATTTAAATGAATAACAGAAATTTGCATGCCACTAGAAAGGTATTTTAGAAAACTTTATTTCACTTATATCTGAACTTTATTGTAAGAGCTAAAGGCAATAAAAAATAAAGTTTGAAACCCTTTACTTCGGCTCTTCGATTGGGCGATTTTAGAACATTTCAAAAGCTTTTCTCTCATCACGAAACGTCGGGAAAATATGTAATTAAAAATTTTGCATTTTTATTCACATAAAAAAAGTTAGGTTTCATTAGCTTAAAAATAATAATCAACAAATTCTGCATAATTTTTTTATATTTTTCGTTTTGGAATTATACAAAAATTTTAAAGGGGATAAGTTTTTATTTTGCACATTTTTTGAAGTATCTCAAGAATAAAATAAGGTATAAAACATGAAAATCGATTAAGAAATAGGGATTTTATTTTCAATTTCCCGCTGCTACCCAATATTGAGAGCATATGTAAGAAAAAATCTCGTAAAAAAAATAAGTCTATAAATGGTACTCAGACTGCTCAATCAATAAGCAGATACTCTTTTATTTTATTTAATCATTTAGATTTTGTAATAAAAAAGCCTTATTGGCTAAAATATATTACAATTGATTGCAAAAGAGTTAAACAAGTTAAATTGTAACCCAAATCAAATAGCATTTCAATTGAATAAAAAAAATTAACAGAAAAAAATACCATAATGCTCCAAATATCTTATATATAATATAACTCGATTACTAGTATTCTAACACTAAACAGCCTTCAATCTATAACACCACCAAGTAGTTAAAAGTTTGAACGTCCATCTATATCGGCGAAAAGTACCTAATTACAATTAAATTAAAGAATATTTTGATTGTGATATATATATTAAATTAACTTTTTCCGATATACAGCAAAGGAAACAGAAAAATTTTTTAGATCCATTGGTAACAGATTCCACAGACGAGCAGTTTTTATTAAAAATGATTTTTCAAAAATTAAATTGTTAATTCTGGGAATAAATATTTGCACATTTCTAGAGGAGTGTGAAAATTGAACAGACTCACCAAAAATTGTGGGCTTGAATTTTTAATAATCTTATAAAACTTCAGCAAATATTTTAAAATCAAAAAATTTTTAAACGAGGAATTTAAAAAACGTTCAACATACTGTGAAATTTAGTTATAACTCTGTTGATTAGAATTAAATAGTCTTTGTCGAAAAACAAAGCGTGCAATCTTGTTTACCAAGAGTTTGACTCTTGCAATATTTGAAAAAGTTGTATATAAAACTATTTCCATACAATAAGAAATTTGTGACATTAACAATGCATGCGCAACTCTATATCTGACATGATATGGCAGGTATATGTTCAAGCTGTATAATCGGCGGAGTGTGAAACATATTTTTGAATATAAGTTATTTATGTGGCATGAAAAATCAAATCTATTATCAAGTTTTATACCTAGTATTTTCAGTTTATCGACCACCTCGAATTCTCTTCCTCTGAAACGAATCATTGACACATCACAACATAATGAACCAAAATTCATAATTTTGGTTTTATCAGCATTTAGCGCCAAGGAATTTGAACTCACCCACGATTCAACTTTATTTAGCACTCGATTAATTTCTAGTTGCATTTTATCTGAGCTATGACTATGAACCAATATTTGGATATCATCAACAAACGCATACATTGAACATATTTCTGATGAAATAAGATGAAATAACCTGTTTAGGTAAACTGAAAATAATAACGGACCTAAGACCGACCTCTGTGCAACACCATGCTTCACTTCTCTCACGTGTGATTGAAAACCACCAAATGATACAAATTGTCAACTGTCACGTAAATAAGAATATATAAGAGAACACAATGAGCGTGAAAATTTAAATTCCCCTGATGGTTTTTTGTTTAAGTTTTAGATGGTTAATACGGTTAAAAGCTTTCGATAGGTCTAACGATATCAAAGTAATAGTCATGCCTGTATTTAAATTATTCCTTATTGATACCGTAATCCCCAATTAAGCAGATGGCACCTCACAACTACGACGGTAGCCCGCTTGACTGTCATTTAGTAAAGAATGTTGGACGACATGATCCGTAACTTGTAATCTGATTACATGTTCAAACACTTTGGTCATTAAAGGCAAAATGCTAATAGGCCTCAAGTTCTCCATTTCCATTGATGTTCCAGTCTTTGGTATTGACACAATTTTCGCCAGTTTCCAATTTGTTGGAAATATTGAAGTAGTAATAATTGAATTAAATAAATGTAGTATATAGTTCTCTATAAATGGCAAAATTAACTTAAAAATTTTTAGTGAAATACCATCAACACCATAAGCGTTTGACTTAATGTTATTTACTGCTATATGCAATTCAGTTAAGCCAGTGCATCTAAAAAAAACTTCCGTTTACATCATTAAAATATTCTACAGATTCATATGAGTCGCTGCTTAATCCTTGCAAAAAATAGTTATTCGTCTCATTTACATTAGTGGAATAATTATCACTGGTTGCTGTTCCACCGGTTCCACATCATTTTATTATCTGCATTATTAAAAATGTTTTTATAGATACTTTTTTTATTTGACGAATTACATTTTTTGCTTTGTTTCTATATCTACAATATATTCTCCATTTGTCATTAGTAGGGTTCGCTAAGTACCCCTTGTATGCTATATCTCTAAGTGACTTTGCGTATACTATTTTACGGGACTTCATCCATTCTATTTTTTGTTTAATTTTTACTTTAGATATAGGAGCCAGAGAACACATTTTAGAATTAAAGCATCAATTATTTTCAACTGATCATTAACATCAATAGAGCTATAAAAATCAGTAAAATCCTGATCCAATATACATTGAAATTATTCCGCACTATCAACTAGTGAGTAATTTCGGTACTCAACATACATTACAGGCTTGTTATTACAAATAGCTTTAGGTAAGTCAAAGCAGGCATAGATAAAGGCATGATTAGATAATAAAAGAGGACACTGCATTTGCCCCGTTGAATTTAGAAGGGGTTCTTGAGAGCACAAGAATTTTTATTCAACTATCCAGCAAACATTGTTATCGTGTATCATTCTCAGCATAAAAGAAGATTATTATCAATTTTTAAAATAGATTCTTGAAAAGGAAACATTTATTTATTAGATCAAAATTGAAATAATAAAATTAAAAACAAGTTTTAAGATTTTTCTTTCCTTAAATAATTTGTGTTCAAATATTAAATTTAAAAACTTCAGACTCCCGCATTATTGATTATATTATATTTGTTTCGTCAAAGAATATATCTTCTTTTGACAATATAAAGAAAATGGGCGATTTAATTTACAAATTTTAAATAAATCTTGGTAGTAAAAAAAATATGAAACCGGTAAGTATGGTGTTCAATACAAGAGTGAAATTTTATTATACATTCAAAATGGTTCTTAAAAAATACAGTTTAATAAATTTCCCTAGCTAACAATTTTCAATTTTGTTCCACAGTTGATTAAATCGCTTATTATACTACACTTAGAGAAATTCTTATTAATAGAAAGATTGTAATTCAGTTCATGCTTAACGTTTAACTTATGAAATACAAATACAAAAATTCGAAGGTTATAATATTTCTATCTGTTATTATTATTTTTTTTTATAATCAAATAAAATTGAAATGGCTAAACATGCCGCCCCCATCGAAGGCCGAAGGTTTCAATCTATTGGAAGGATAGCTACCTTTGTGATTGGACGCTTAAAGGTCCCGTTCTTCGCCCTCACTTCCACTACGCGAATTTTCCCGTCTTGACCGTGAAATACGGCCGTTATGACTCCTGTTAACCACTGTAGTGGAGGCAGATTGTCCTCGTGAACGACGACGATTTTTCCGATGGCGAGGTCTGGCTCTTCTTCGGGCCATTTGGTTCTGGCCTGTAGACCTAGGACGTAATCTTTCACCCAGACCGCCAGAATGTCCGCTTGAGTGCGGAAATAAGTTGCCATCTCTTCAAGCACGTTAGCTTGACCGATTCTTCTGGCAGCAATACGCTGGGCAGCGCTCGAAGGCTCTCTCCGATTAGTAGATGAGCTGGTGTTAGGGCCTCGCCGTCGTTCGGATCGCTGGACAGTGGTGCTATTGGCCGTGAATTCAACACGGCTTCTATTCCGGTTAACATTGTTGATAGTTCTTCTGCTGTTAGTAGTGTAGTTCCAATTGTCCTGAGCAATAGTCCTTTGGCGGATTTCACGGCTGCCTCCCAAAGCCCGCCGAAGTGCGGCGCCCTGGGGGGTATAAAGATGAACTCTGTTTGCATGTTGGCAGCGAACGATGTTACACGTTGTAGCAATTCCTCCCTGGCTTCTTTTAGTTCCCGACTGGCGCCCACGAAGTTGGTGGCGTTGTCGGCATACACCTTGATTGGTTGCCCTCTCCTGGCGATGAACCTTTTAAACGAAAGAAGAAAAGCATTTGACGTTAAATCGGAAACTAGTTCTAAGTGCACTGCCTTAGAAGTGAAACAAACAAACACTGCGATATCCATTTTTATGGGTGGACGGCCACGAATTTTCAACGTCGCGTTAGTCGGACCGCAAAAATCTACACCACATATTTTAAATGGTCTTAAAGCTCTCACCCTATCTGCAGGCAAATTTCCCATAATTTGACTCATCAGCTTTGGCTTATATTTGAAGCAATGAATGCATTTGGGAACTATGCGACTGCATTCTTCTTTAGCATTTATGAGCCAAATCTGGTCCCGAAGTAAAGCTACTAAGGCCTTTGCCCCTTTGGCAGTTTTCAAAGTGAAGGTTGCGCAAATAAAGAGTCATAAAATAAGACTTTTTTGGCATTAACAGAGAGAATTTAGCATCGTATGATACTGGTGCATTAAGTAACCTTATTAAGAAAAATGAGCGATTATTTTCAGTCAACTCATGAATAAAAGGATTCAGTTTTTGTAAATTCGGGGTTAACGTCTGAGATCTTTTAAGTTTCTTAATTTCGTCGGAATGCGAAATTTCTTGTACGACTTCAACTATTTTCAAAAGCGCCCACCGCATTTCCCTTGATGTGGGAATTATGCAATTATCCACTTCATGCTTTTGGGAAGCGTGAATGAATCGCATTATAAAGGACATTATTCGGATCAACTTATGATAAGATGAGTGCTTGTTGATCAAATCAATAATACAATTGGAAGTGCCTTCAACAAGGAGAAATACATTAGTTTTCCTTTTTTCTAATGCTTTCTGATCTTCAGTTAGAGAAAAATGCCCATTTTTCGGCCACGTATTCATTTCCTCTGATAAATATTTTAGACCGTTAAACCAAATTGAGCTACATAATTCATCGACAGTACAACCTCGTGATACAATATCGGCTGGATTTTCCTTTGTCGAAACATGACGCCAATTAACCCCGTCTGAAAGTTCCTGAATATCTGAAACCCTATTTGACACAAATGTCGCTAATGTTGAAGAATGACTCTTGATCCAGTGAAGAGTCATTTCGGAATCAGTCCAAAAGTAAACACTTTCGAATTTACATAATAACATGGGTTTCACCTTGGCCCATAATTTGGCCAGTAACTGTGCTGCGCATAGTTCTAGTCTCGGAAGTGACTTTGACTTTAGAGGAGCGACCTTCGATTTTGCCGTCAGCAAACGGCACGATAATTTATTTGCCACTCTACTCTTTATGTATAAGCAGCAACCATGCTCTAATAGAAGCATCCGAAAATCCATGTATTTGACAAATAGAACTTTTAGACGTTTGTACATATCTGGGAATGCGAATCATGTCGATTTGTAATAAATCTGATTTAAATTTTCCCATGAACTATTCAGATGGGCAGGAATTGGTTCATCCCAGTCAAATTTTTGTAGCCAAAGTTCTTGCAATAAAACTTTGGCCTTAATTATCAAAGGGCACAATAATCCAAGTGGATCGAATAATCTGGCAGAAACTGATAATATATTACGTTTTGTGGCACTCAAATTCTGGAATGATTCATCCAAGTGATACTTGAATCTATCATCCTTTGGAAACTAATAGGTGCCCAGAGCTCTAGTAAAATTTTCATCGCACTGTAGAATTTTAGTTTTTGCAAAGTCATCATTTTTATCGTAATTAGAAGACCATTTTGTAAGAGTAAATCCTGCTGATTTCAAAATTTCGATAATTTGATATCGAATTGTCTCAAGCTCTTCAATTGAATCGGCTCTTCTTAACAAGTCATCTACGTAAAAATCTCTACGTACAACTTCAGATCCAATCGGAAACTTTTCTCGAAATAAATCGCTTAAATATATAAGGCATCGAATTGCCAAAAATGGAGCAGAAGAAGTCCCATAGGTGACCGTGTTTAATTTATATATTCGAAGATCAGCTGACTCTTTAGGTCGCCATAAGATCAACTGAAAATCTCTATCAGCCTCGTCAAATAAAACTTGACGGTAAATTTTTTCGATGTCAGCTGTTAATACGTATTTATGCTGGTGAAAGCGCATTAACGTTGAATACAGTTCTTCTTGAACTGTGGGGCCAATCATAAGGACGTCCTTAAGTGAAAACTGTGTAGACGTCTTACTTGACTCGTTAGAAACTACCCTTAGTTTAGTTGATGTACTCTGAGGGCGTAATACACATTGGTGTGGTATAAAATAGTGAGGTTTATTTGGAATTTTTTCGTTTGAAATGGACATGTGTCCAAGCTCAATGTACTCTTTCATGAAGTCATTGTACATCTCCCTTAATTTAAGATCCTTTAACAATCGCCGTTCAAGCGATAAGAATCTTCTTTTAGCGATATTGAAAGAAGAACCTACTGATTCTGGATCACCTTTGAAGAGGAGTGACACTTTAAATCGTCCAGCCGGCAAAAGTTCCACTGACTGAATAAACTTTTCCTCACATTGCTTATGTTCGATAGATAAGACTTTGTTAATTGTTGAAATCTCTTCCAGTTCCCAGAATTTCCGCACTATTCTGTCAAGAGATGTTTCGCTTTCACTATCAATAATTGCTTCCAAATGGCATGAACTATTAGTTGGATTTTTAGACATATGGTACTTTCCCGAAACAATCCAACCTAAAAGAGTTTTTTGGAATGTTGGAAGCCTTGGGTTTTCCTTAATTTGGCCGGCACACAACAGTTCAAAGAAAATCTCGGCGCCGATCAACATATCTATTTTCTGAGGTTTAAAGAAGTATGGATCAGCCAGTTCAATATTATTTGGGAGATCCCAACCAGATGTTGAAATAACCTGGTCTGGTTGGTATTTGGAAATCGATCGAAGAATTCAAAATTCAGACATAAAATCGTGCGAATTCGTTCGAGATTTCACAGTTGCTTGTACTTTAAATTTGGCAGAAGAATTGCTTTTTCCAATGCCTATGAGACTAAGATTCCCTTTTTCCTCTTGCAGTTGCAGTCGTTGTGAGAGTTCCTCAGTTACTAAATTGATTTGTGAACCAGAATCCAAAAGAGCCCGTACCAATATATATTGGCCACATTTGTCCTTAATTTTTACTAAAGCTGTAGCCAATATCACGTTGTCATTGCAAGACGAAGAGTGATTTACATAGGCTGTAAAAGTCGAAGGCTGGTTCGGATCAGAACATAATGCACCTGCTGATCTATCATTAATTACGTTGTACTGATGCAACAAAGTGTTATGTGAGCGATTGCAAACTCTACATTTAGATGAAGTACATTTCGTAACGGTATGACCCTTTCTTAGGCAGTTTATACATGCTGGGACACCTTTTACGAAATCAAATCGCTGTTGAATAGACATAGCAGCAAACGAAGGGCAATTTAATGGTCAGCAGAACTACAAAAAATGCATTTAGAAACGCTTACTTTTGTCTTAGCTTGACAAGAAAATGACCTTCCCTTGTTTTTTGTGAGATTGTTAGACGCAGACGCTTTTTGGACGCCAGACTTTTGCTTTAAACTACATGATTCGTCAGCTGAGATATGCTGATATCTTCTGTGCAAAGCTGTCTCGCAATCACTCCACAGGGGCAAACTCTCATAATTTAGTTGCTCTTCCCATTTAGTACGAGTGACGGCGTCAACCTTTGACATTACTAGATGTATTATTATTCCGTTAATAATGCTTTTATCGTCTCCTACTGATAATAGTGAGTCATATATTGCGGATACTGTATCGATCATGCTTCTCAAAGCGGTTGCCGAAGGCTTAGACATTTTAGGCAAATCGAATAACCGGGCAATATTATCAAAGAAAATAAGACAGGGATTGTCATATACTCTCTTTAAACTTGCCAATGCTTTAGAATAATTTTGCTCTGTTATTTGGTACGCTTTAACAGTACCGAGAGCTTTATCTGAAAGGCATGATATAAGATGGTTGAATTTCTCAATTTCTGTTAAAGATAAGTCATTATCTACTAAGTTTTCGAATAGGCTAATAAAATTTTTGTATTCAGAGTATTTTCCGCTAAACTTTGGCAATTTCATAATTGGTAGTCTACTGCCATGATGACCTTGGAAACATAAAGTATTATCATTGCCACTTTGATTTCTGGTAGGAGATAAATATCCAAGCAATAAACATTTTGTTGAAACGCATAAATTTTCAACTTCGGCTCTAAATTCGTTTGAAGGATCTAGAATATCAATTTCAGACTGATAGGCCATTGCCTGTTCAATATATGAATTTAAAATGTCTAAACGGCATTCCAATTCCAGTGCATTGAAGGATATTGTTTTCTCTTTAATGGAGCGCTTAATCCTTGCAATATTATTTAACACCGTATGTTTCTATGTTTCTGTTTTGCAAACTTATCAAAAGTGTTGGTGAACACTTATGATTTACGAAAAGGATGGAATGAAGGATTATAAATAATTTATTAATCTACGGAAGAAGTACAATGAGCAAAAGGTAAGCAGTATTAAATTGAATAATAAAATTATTTTATGTATTCCAGGCAAACGAACTACGAGAAGAGAGAACGGACGTTAAGAGAAAAACTCTGTTAGCGAATTTTACAACAAATATTCCGTGCAGGATCAAATGAATAATAACTGATGAATCCGATTTCTTTGTTTTACTTTACAGGGCTTGTATAAATTAATATTAATAAATAAAATAAGAATTAAATAAGAATTAATAAACGAGTGTGGAAATACACAACTTTTTAATTAAAGTCTCACACAGAATGTTAATTCTTAAATACCTGATTTCTTTTGGTTTGCTGGTTAGCACTTTCCATGCGACAAAGGCAGCAATCGCACGTCATGGGGATTAGTGGCTAATTTGGATATTGTTGATTATGATGATGTTACGCCAAATGATGATGATTTATTGGTGATGATTATGATGATGATATTAATAATTCCCTTAATGACACTTGTATCGTTAGAATAAATTTGTGCTTGCGTACTTAGTATTTAAGCTAACAAGTATTTTTTAAATATAGTTTTTAAATTGTTCAGAGTACGATTTCAGTAATAAGATTTATTAAATAAATTAAAGTCCCTGCTCGGGCGCCAAAATGTTTCGTCAAAGAATATATCTTCTTTTGACAATATAAAGAAAATGGGCGATTTAAGTTATAAATTTTATATAAATCTTGGTAGTAAAAAAAAATATGAAACCGGTAAGTATGGTGTTCAATACAAGAGTGAAATTTTATTATACATTCAAAATGGTTCTTAAAAAATACAGTTTTATAAATTTCCCTAGCTAACAATTTTCAATTTTGTTCCACAGTTGATTAAATCGCTTATTATACTACACTTAGAGAAATTCTTATTAATAGAAAGATTGTAATTCAGTTCATGCTTAACGTTGAAATTATGAAATACAAATACAAAAATTCGAAGGTTATAATATTTCTATCTGTTATTATTTTTTTTTTTATAATCAAATAAAATTGAAATGGCTAAACAATATTATTATATCATAGTATTGATTTATTAATGATAATGTTTCCAGAAGAATTCACATTTTTTTGTTTCTTTTTTTTATACCATTTGTTTTGGTTTTTTCTTACAATATTATAATTAGCAAAAACGCGAGCTACATAATGAGAAGAAAAGAGATTAAAACAGCGTTTAACATTAAAGCTTTGTACATAAAAAGCAAGTATTTAACAAACGAAACAAAATCAGTATAGGTATAATGTAAACAATTGTTAATTTTCAAATCTTCATGAAGTTTTGTAAGCCTCTATTCCAAACAAGGGGTACAATTCGTTATTTGTTATTGTACATTTCATATAAAATTTAGTAAGTATGTAAAAATAATAGTGGTTACGCTCTTATGTCAAATACTTGCTCCCGCAGCAAGACATCTAAAGCAAAAACGTGTTTTTCGATGAATAATAATTTTTTCTTAAAAGCATTATTTATTAATAGAGGACAACTTGGCAAATTCTGTGGCAAAAAGAAATTAATTAAATACATGTTTCTCTTGTTGCTAAGTAAAAAACTGCTTTTATAATAACGTCTAATATTAGAAGTAAATGAAATATTTATTACTTTTCATAATAATTATGTACTGACATCTTGATATTTCTCCCATAAATTAAAAAAGTCTAAGATCTTTTCTGCAGTTGGTTTTAATCACTGTTTTTGGGACGTTGCCATTTCGGAAACTAAAAGTTGAAATCTGTTTGTTTCTTTTTAGCTGCCGACATATATAGCAAAACTTATTGGCCTTAGGCCAATGATGAAGGTTCTGATTTAACAAATCTTTAAGCATTACATTTCGTGTGCTATAATATTTCTTTGGCAATCTATCCCACGTAGAAACTGAATTAAATTTTACAAGCACTTCCTCATTGTTTTTCATAGTTGTGTATATTATATATTTCTGCCAAACTTAGGATCATGGTTTTCACTTTACGCGAAGCTGCTGGAAGTCCAGTGATAACAATATCAGGCCTGTTTAACCTTATCATTATTAAATTTTGCGACTTTTTCAGTTCAATTAATTTGTCTGTAGTAGCCTTGTCAATATGCTTGGTAAACTAATAGCAGTGTTTGATGTCAGATCCCATATTATTGATCTCTGCCACAAACTCTTCCTATTTCATTAAACCTTACTTCAAGGTCTTTTACAGCTTCACATATACGTTCGTCAGTAGATTTGCGATGATCTTCTTTTATTTACATACATATGTATGTGCTTCTACTTAAGCATGTACAACTTGCCCTTTATGAAATGTACGTAGTTTTAACTTAACTTTATAATTAAATATTTGAAAAGCATTTCACGTTGTTTGCGTTGGCGTGTTATGATATAATCTTATTAGTTTTATATTTAATTAATTTTTAACCGGCACCAAATTTTCTTTACTGATTCAATTGAGGGGTTACCATTTTAATTAATCTTTTCAAACTTTTCACTGCATAAATGCAAATGATCAAAACAAAGAACAAAAAGTTCCACCACCACATATTTTTAATATAAATTCAATTGAATTAAGAAAAAGTCTGAAGATAAATGAATTCAAAATAAATGAAAGCTAATAAAAAATTCTTTACATTTTAACCTTATTGACGAAACCAAAGATATTTATTAACTCGCAACATTGTTTTTATAAAGCAAACAACATGTAAATTTTATTAGTGCGAAAATTAATTTAAATTATTAACGAAAAATTTTGTCTTTAATTTCCATATTCTCTTTTGACTATGACAAGTCAGAAAACAAAAAAGTGTTGGGGCGATAGCCTTAAATTCAAATTATCTAAATTGTCCGACGGGCCTTCCAACAACGACTATCGAGACGTAACAACAAATTTTCGATTTTGCTATTCAGAAACACTTTAAGCGATTTCGTTGTTGCTTAAAGCCAGCTAATATACTGACAAAACCCAAATTAGCGCGTTAGACGCAACTCAATTTTTAGCGTTGACGCCGTGCAATTATGGTTTGCTTCATATATTTTGTATGTACATAAGATTTTTTGACAGATAGATTGCGTCTTACGCGCTAATTTAGGTATGGCTGATAGTAAACGGCTCTTCGTTAAGAAAACGACTAAAATTTTTGCGTTGTTAAATTTGTCGGCAATGCGAACAACGTATAATATGTGTATGTACATTCCTACATACATATAAGCATAAATAGAAAAAATATATATCCGAACTCAAAATAACTATATAAATAAAATAATTACAGTTTTTTTTCGATTTAATTATATTAAACGTTCTTGTATTACTAAGTTTAACTAAGAACATTTAAAATTTGTTTATAAATTTAACCGAAGAGGAACCGCAACTCTTCAAACAAAACAATAACTATGCTTTTCTTAATACCAAATTCCATCCATGCATAATTTATAAAACGTATTCATGTGCGTAAATTGACATCGAGGAAATAAAGACATGCATGAGCCCTGCTTGAATTCATATGTTTTTATTTTTCTCTTTCGTGTTTCTTGTATATTTGCTGACGGAGATGCCACTCAATTTCAATTTTTCTTATAAGAAAATTTAAGATGTACAGTATCGTAAAATTAAGTTAGAGAATTACATAATCGTTACTGCAAGCAACAGAAAATGTCGACTAATGTAACAATTCTCGTAATGTTTAAAATTTGTGATTCGCACTACAGATGAAGAAGAAATTGCAATAAAACAAAGTTAAATCACAATAGTGGATTACAAACATAGTTTTTCAGCTGTATTTGGATTAATTGTGTAGCAATATATGTTTAAACGAATGTCCGTTGGAACAAAAATAATCTCTCGCTTTTTGGCTACAAAGAAAGTTCTGCTTTTACACTTAAGAGGTAAAAGACTGCAAAATTTTTAAGATGGTTTTACTTGGTCTACCTCTATTGAAAAATGAAATAATAGAGGATGAGTTTTTTAACAGGCACAATATAAAGCCGATTAGTATAAAGGAAATTACAACTAAACAATCTAGTTAGGTTGATGCGATATACTTAATCTAGTTCGACAGACAACAATTTTCAAAACGTGAAATAATGAAAAACAGGTATTTTTTTTTGGAAAAATTCATTTCGGGAATATAAAGGCCCTACCCAATGTGTCAAATGTTCAAGAACGGTAACCGAATCTTATGCTCGGTATGTGCAGGTAATCATAATTTCTCTGTTAGGAAATTATAAAAAATCGGTCAAGATGGAAGAATAGTGTTAAAATGTTATTACTGCGCTAAAGAGAATTTAAGAAATGCTGACCACAGGGCTGATGACCCAAAGTGCCCTAATAGCAAAAAGTATTTAGATATACGCCAGCGTGTAACGGCCAAAACCTAACACCTGGTTAGTTAGTTTGTTAGGAGTGGCAGCCTCTCACGACGAAGCTTACTTGAGCACAATTGTATGGCCCGTTATGATACCACAAAGATGTCTACTCAATTGAGAACCATGAAGATTCCCATATAAACTTCGCTCTTTCCCCTATAGAGTGAGATGAAAGCTCCGTAAGAGTCTTAAAGAAAGGAGAGCCCACAATTCTAAATATTCTTCGAGCAAGGGATGGAAAATGGCACAGGAGGTGCAGTACGGTCTCTTTCTCATCCTCTCATCAATCTGTGATCGCTCCGATAATGTGTTTAGTGAGGAGTGGCATCTCAAACCAGCTTAGATGTACAATATGCATCAGCAAGAGCCCTGATTGTCGCCTGACTGTCCGAAAAGATCCGAATGCCAAGGCCAAAGTGTTCGCCCAAAGCACTATTTCGAATGTTTTCGGAATAGCCATTACCTCAGCTTGGAAGACGCTGGAGTAGTTAGGGAGTCTTAAGGAGAGTCGTAGTCCAAGGTTATTGGAGAAGATTCCGCAACCGACCCTGCTGTCCAGTTTGAAGCCGCGTAGATATCAACAGTATTGCTCACAACCACTTCGTTACAGACCCATTCCTGCCTACTGGGAATGTGGATCTGAAACCCGTAGTCCAGAGCAGGTCTAGAAGAGATGTAGTCCACCATTGATGGTATGGACACATCGCGAACGATAATTTTGGAGTGACCCATATTCGGCCTTATAGAGCCTGGTGGTGATTCGAGGCTAAAGTCCCCATCTAGGTCTTAAAGCTCTCTGGCAGAAGTAGAGCGCGCAAGTAGCTTTCGAGCTCTTCTGGCAATGTTCACCCTCCATTTAAGTTTAGGGTCCAACATCGCCCTAAGGTATTTCACACGTGTACTTACACTGAGCACAGTGGTATTCAGCTTAGGTGCAGTAAAAATTTGAACTTTATTATAATTCCGTGTGAAGAGCATAACCTCCATTTTGCTGGGATTATCATCGAGAACGAATTCACGGCACCATTGAGACAAAACCTTGAGTGAACAGTTCATCCGTTCTGTAAGTGTACTCAGGTATTTTTCCGAGACCGTGATAGCAATGTTATCAGAATAAGCTATCACCCTATGATCCGTTTGGTCCAGTCGCCGTAACAGCGTATTGACCGCCAGATTCCAGACGATGGGGGACAACACCACACCTTGTGGAGTGCCTCTATTCACTACCCTTTCCACATGATAATTTTTCAGAGTGGACGTGATGATACGTATCTCAATGAATCCCACCAGACTTACATCAAAATTGAGACTCAAGAGGGTCTTTATAACGGCATTGAGGCAGTCGATATTGAAAGCTCCTTCTATTTCAAGAAACACTGCAGACGTAAATTTCATTTCCAGAGATTTCCCTTTCGTATAAGCGTGCTGCGACCTGGAGATAAGCGCGGGATTTATGGAGTTTTTGATTTAAAGATCGAGAATCCTTTTTAGCGTTTTAAGTAAGAAAGACGACAGGCTTATTGGCTTAAAGTCATTAGGTTTAATATGAGATGCCTTTCCCGCTTTAAGAATGAAAACAGCTCGGGCTACACTCCAACTTTTTGGCATGTAAGTATTTTTCAGGCAAGCACTGTAGATCCGCAATAGCCATGGTCTTATGAAGTCCATGCCATGTTGCAAGTCAGCTGGGCTGATATTGTCAATGCCAAGAGACTTAAAGGCATCAAACGATATGATGGCCCACTCTATGTGAGCATTGGTCACCTAGAAAGTGGGTGGGCAAGCCGACATGGAATTTATAGTCCTTGTCACTTCGCCAATCCCCTCATTACCAGGGAAATGAGTATCGAGCAACGCCTCCAAGGTATCGAGTATAGGGTCCGCCCATTGACTGTTCGACCTCTGAATACTTGCAACAGCTCTCGGGGACGTGCTAAGAATCATGCGAAGCCTGCTAGTTTCGGACGAATGTTCTATGCTACCACAGAAATTTTGCCATGAGACTCTTTTGGATTTTCGTATGGCATGCTTAAACTCCCTATTTTTATCCATATAGGGCAGCCAGTTATCGTCATTTTTGGCGCTATTGAAGAGGTTTCTGCAAGGGGGTTTTGGCTTACCCCTTGGCTTCTGTGGAGTGCAGGCCGCTTTTGCTGCCGAGCAGATCTGTAAAGTTAAGAATTCCACCGCCCGATCAATATCACAGTTGTCGTTAATCTCAAAGCGAGCGGGCCTAAGGCCAAACTTTAATTTGGACAGAAATATATTCCAGTCCTTCCTATTTATGTGGGAGTGGGAATCTCTGGAACCTACTGATTCCAGGTGTCAGAAAGGAAGCACTCTTGAGATACACTCCAATTCCTGACAGTATCAATATCTACTTGAAGTGACGAAGGTGGGCTCGCTTCCCCTGTTGACGATACCCAAGTCATAGGATAATATAAAGTCAAATAGTGACTCACCCCGTTCATTGATTTCCGTGCTGCCCCACATATGTTGATAAGCATTGGCATCGGCCCAAATGATGACCGGCGTTTGACGGTTGTTAGCCTTTGCAACTAGAAGCTTCAGCAGGTCATGTGGTGGCGAATCCCCAAGGATCGTAGGCCATATAGTTAAAGATTACCCAGGCATCTTTACTGAATGTGCAGGCTCAGGGGTAACCTTTGCCTGTGACGTAGACAGTTTTATAACCGTCCATAGGTAGCCCGCAAACCGGACCATTGACGACCCATGTTTTCTGGACCAAAAAAAAAACTCTCCCTCTTGTGACAGGTGGAGGAGTAGGGCTGCCGAAGCAGCAATGGAATGATGAAGCTTAATTTGCACAACTTTCATCATCATTGTTATTGGCCGTAAGGGTGGCGTCAAAACCAGCCCCATTAGACAAGAGAGACCCCTCGCTTTCTGCCACATATTCGAGTCTGAGCCTCATTTGCCGGAAGAAGTCACCGGAAAACCCAGATGAAGAAATGACACTTCTTGTGTCATCCTATGTATCTGAACCGCATGTAGAGGCCGAGACCGTCTGCATAGGTTCTGTTTGTCCCAAGGGGCCTCTGGTACCAGAGGTCTAATAAGGGATTTAGAACTTTTCCCTGTGTTGTCGCCTTTATAGATCTTGAGAGAGATCGAATCGAACCGGTAGTTGATCTCTCCCTTACAAGCGTAGAGTGGGTCGAGGGACTCATCGTTAATGACGATGAGAGCGTCGTTAAAGTGGTCTTGGGTTCGTTTACTTTAACGACTTTCCAGTCAGCCTTAGGCAGCTTTCTGTTGCTAAGTTTGATAAAATCCAGAATTTCATCTGGAGTGGAAGGTTCAGCCGGGATCCGGGCGAAGGATCTTAGATGGTTCGGAATGTGATCCTTGGGTTCAGCTGAAATCTTAGCACCCGAACAAATCTTCCCGAGGCTGCCAATTGCCTGCTTTTACAAGTCTGCTGAGCGTTGATCAGCACAAGCAATCAATTTAACATGCCCCTGATATCACCCCGCATCACGACATGAGGGAGAGGGCGCCAGAATTGGCCGGATCCAGTCAACCAAACTTTTGCAGAATCCGAAAGGCAGATCTTCGGTTTTGTACGCCCGCGTCAATTCATTTAGGTGTGCACGAGAAAAGGAAGACGTGCTAGGGCCCAAACTATCTGTTGTTTGGGCTGACATAGTCGATGCCCCCACAGCAGTAGTTAGACAGATGTGCAGGGGAGCACGTCTTTCACTCTTTTTTGTCGCAGAGGTGATTGGGGTGCTCGAAAAGGCCACTACACAACCTTTGCAGATGGTGGTGCGAGATGTTGAGGCAGAGTCTTGAGTCCTTACACCCAACTGCCGTGGAGATAGCAGTCTCAGACAAAGAAGATTTCTTTTGGATTGTCGGTCTTTGCCGTTTCAATCCAGTTGGCTCCGTTTTAGGTTAGGCCTTTGTCCTTTTATGGTTTTGAGATTTGTCCATGCAAACAGGGTCCCCACTCATACCCGCTATTTCCACTCGTATGTGTAGTCACCTTAAAACGGTCCCATGGTTATCTGTGCAAGATGGGAGTCCATGCGAGGGTTGGTACCAGCCTTTATGAGGACAGGTATTCAGAGCCAGACCAGTGCTAATTGGGAGTACGTCTCAACCAAACCAACACCACCGACTTAACGGTGACGGGTATCGAACGCATTATGAGGCCTGCCAGGGTTTTAACGGGATGGATATAGTTATGACCTTTAACTGGAGCCGTTCTCACAAGTTTTCACCTACGTAATACTAGGTCCAGAAGCCATAATCACCAGACCAAATCAAAAAGCAAGCGACAAAAATGGAAAGAGAAAGTTTGGAAGCCTTTATATCGGCGAATGGAATTTTATACACTAACTGATAAATTGCCCTATAACTTTTAATGATGTAATATTACACGGTTTTTATGTTTTATTTTAAGAAAATACAGCAAACTTTCCAAAATACAAAACCTGATAGTTGTGATACCTAGTTTTGAAAATTTTATTGCTGAACTAATATAACACTCTTAAATTTTTATTTTGTATGAAAAACAGTGTTATTTGGTGTTGCCTGAATAATACTGTCATGTATTTTTTGTAAAAGCACCAAAAGTTTTTACTGTATAAATAATACTACTCAGCAGCAAAATTCTCCTTTAAATTAAACTATGTAGACTATATGGTTTTTGATGTGCTGAACTCAACTCCGTTTTCGGGTTTTCTCGAGAACGACTCATCCGATTTTAATAAACAAGAAACCAAAAGATGCGTAACAGAATTATATTAAAAAATATTCTACATAATTTTTTTGTATATTTTATCGTTTTGGAATTATACAAAAATTTATGATGGGATTAGTTTTTTTTCTTACAAAATTCCTTTATTTTTTAGTTTAAAAATGCATTAAAAACGAAAAAGCAAGTATTTTTTATTTTGCACATTTTTTTAAGAGCTAGGTATATCAAGAATAAAACGAGGTATACATCATGAAAACCAATTGAGAAATGGGGATTATATTTTCCGTTTACCGCAGCTACCCAATATTGAAAGAATATGTGAGAAATAATCTTATAAAAGAAAATAAGCCTATAAATGATACTCAGACTCCACAATCAATAAGCAGAAAATCTTCTCAAGTTTTTCACTGCATTAATGCAAATGATCAAAACAAACAACAAGAAGTTCCACCAACATATATTTTTAATATAAATTTAATTGAATAATGTAACTTTATAAGAAATAGTCTGAAGATAAATGAATTTAAAATAAGTGAAAGCTAATTAACAATTCTTAACAGTTAAACCCTATTGACGAAAACAAAAACTTTTTTTCATTCGCAACATTGTTTTTATAAAAAAAACAAAATGTATATTTTTATTAGTGCAAAAATTAATTTAAATTATTAACGAAAAACTTTTGTTTTTAATTTCTATATTCTCTATTGACTATGATAAGCCAGAAAAGAAAAAAGTGTTGGGGCGATAGTCTTAAATTCAAACTATCTAAATTGTCCGACGGGCCTTTCAACAACAACAGTATTGCGACTATGGAGACTTAACAACAAGATTGTCGATTTTGCTATTTTGAAACAGTTTTAACGATATTCTTAATTGTTTAAAACCAGCTGATATACTGACAAACCTAAATTAGCGCGTAAGACGCGACGCAATTTTTCGCATGGCTCTTTCGCTGAAATGACATACCTAAATAAAATCGCAACGTTCTCTTATAAACAGCATTGTTAACTTATCATGTTTAATAAAACCCTATAAAATGAAACGCAAAAAATTGAAAAAAACGCTATATAAAGCCGAAAAAACTAAAATGTCATTACTGTTTTACAAGGCTACCTACTTTAACGCCCTGTGGTACTACCTGTACTTAAACAGGGTGTATCCAAATGCAGTAGGGGAAAAGCTTATGACCTCCTCTATAAATCGCAGTTTGTTTTATTAAAATCGGGTAAATAGTTTAGAAGTTCCAGACTTTTATTATATTTTTTTGTATTTCACGCCACTGTGTACTGTGTTTTTAAAAGTTTCCTATATTTGTGTAAGTAGTTTGTAACTGCTGTAGTACTTTTGAGTAATCTTTAATTATTTAAGTTGATATTCAATAAATTTTTATAATAATATTAAAAATAAAATTCTTTTTCGGCTTAGGTTCATTTTTTAATTTAATTTTAATAATTTTTAGAAAGAAAAATTACTTGTAAATGTATGCGTCTGTTTTCCAAGGAACATAAGAAAACTATAAACACTAGCAGAATGAAACGTTGCATTTTTTGAATCGCTAAATCATTCATTTGTATTCTTCGCATCTATCTACCTTAGGTTGTGTTCATTGTAAACATCATATATTTAACCAACTTGTCGATATTAATTTGGTTAGACGAACTCCGTTTTTTTTTTAATTTTTCTCAAATTAATTGTAAATAATTTTTCTTTCTAAAATTTTTTGGAAATTAAATTCAATAAAAGAACCTGGGCCGAAAAAATAATTTTAAATCATGTATAATAACTACGGTTCAAATCCTGATTTTCGAAAAAAAGAAAAGAAAATTTTCCCAAAAGTTCTCCTTCTGAGATAAATCCAGAAGAAATAATGAAAGAACTTCGCCACTT
This sequence comes from Cistogaster globosa, assembly GCA_937654795.1. Classification (NCBI taxonomy): domain Eukaryota; kingdom Metazoa; phylum Arthropoda; class Insecta; order Diptera; family Tachinidae; genus Cistogaster; species Cistogaster globosa. The sequence continues at coordinate 63,673,795 of OW569404.1, forward strand.
GGAGTTCAATAATTTAAAGTTTGTGAAAGTAAACAACCTAGCTACAAAAAATTCCAAAGGGGAAGACTATAAACTAAATTTTTCCAGTACAAATATCTGCTGAAAGTAACATAAAATCTTAAAAATCAATTAATTCAAGTGTTTCGATGTGTTAAGTGGGAAGCACTAAAAAATAAGAGATTTTCAGTGTAAAAAAGGCAAGAATTTTTAAGAAAGTGCATTTAATTGCTTTATGACCAAAATGTGGTAAATACGACCCATGATGCAGGAAAATGCAACGTCGCCAATGCTGACATCAACAAAAATTATACTCTCATCTCTGCAATATATACGGTCACCCCTCATCGTCAAAGTTCTGTAAAAGATAAAAAGAATTGCAAAGACACTTAAACCAAAAATTTTAAAAATTATTTAAAAACGAGACCTAACCTTAACATATATTAACAGTTATTTAATCTTTGGTAAATGCAATAACATTTTAAACGCTAATGACACCAATCATTGAGAATATAACAGTTGGTCTTCAAAATTCAATTTAAAGTTTATTCAATCAAATACTTAATTTTAAAAAATAATAACAAATACAAGCATCGAGAATTAATGGCTTATAATCAAATTTAGATGTTTACGACTAAAAGTGCTACCTATGGCAATATAATTTCCAGAAATTTTAATATTATACATATAAACGTTAATTCTATAATAAGATTAAATAGAAGATTGCAAATCATATCTAATAAATGCAAACATAGTACCATGAGAGAAGGTGATTCCGGAATTCTAATTAAAGAACAAAACAAAAAAAAACTCAAAGAGAATCACAGTCTCTGTTTGACCGCCAGCAAAACCAGAAATTCTGTGTAAAATAAATATTTTTCTTTTTTTGTTCTAAGAACAAAATGCAGTGTGCTAAAAAACAATTTAAGAGTATAAATACAACTTCACGGTTGCGGATGCGTTTGTTTTTTATGTGAAGTTTTGACAATACAAAACGCTCAACGAATCCGCACGAAATAAGAATCTATTTTAATTTCAATGCGTTTTCTCTCAAACATTCAATTTTTAATTTTTTCTCAATCAACATGTTGCCACGGTTTTATTGTTTTTAGTACAAAAATTCATATGTGTTAATATTTTTTGTGAATGACTAGAAAAAAAGAATAAAAAAGAAACGTAAAAACTCATTCGAAAATAAATGAAAAAGATATTGATTATTGTTATTCTATAAAATTGTTTACATTATTTTTTCAATAAAAAAAAAAAAATTAGAAGTCAAATAATATGATATGACAATAAAATCCGCATCAGTGGCCGCACCTCATACTATTTGTTTTTTCTCTGAGATGCGGAATCCGGCACCGCAACCGTAAGGTTTTATTTCTACTCTAAACCTTTAGTGATTTATAAAAAAAAACAAAACAACTTTATTTTGTTGAACAATAACAACGTTTTAAAGACTTTATTTTAAATACAAAATTGCATATTTAAGTGTAACAACAATCGGCTTCTTAATCCAATAAGTGAAGTGAACTCAAAATTCTAAAAAAAAAAAACAAACAAAAGGATTAGTAAATTCTTAAAAAAAAAATAAAAAGAAATGTAACAAAAAATAAAAATCGTTTTATTCTTTTTTTGAAAATTAAAGAAATGCTATCAACATGAGCGCTGATGATAATATGCAAGGTGATGAAACCAGTGAAAGCGATACAAAATGGCAAAGTGTACCAAGCAAACGAAAGCTAAATGAGGCACTAAAGTTGTACCTCCATAAACGTGCTAGCTTTTCAAACCAACCAAGTACATCTTCAAACAACAAATTTGCAGTACTCGATCGTAACGAAGCTGACGAAAAAAAAAAATGAAGAAGAAGTACGAATGCCAAAACCATCAGCAATTTACATTCCAAATGTATATAATATAAGTATCATGTTAAAAAAAGATAAGTTCTGTTTTACTTATTCTTGAATTTCATTATAATTCATTAAAGAATAATAAGGTGCGTTTAATGGTTAAAACTACAGACTCGTATAGGAAGTTAGTGAAATATTTTGATGGTTTAAAAATAAGTTACAATACGTTTTAATTAAAACAAGAAAAGGCATTTAGGGTTGTTATCAAGGGACTCCACTACTCTACACCAGTAGAATATATTAAGGCTGAATTATTGAATTATTGCTACAAGGCCACCAGGTTAGATCGGTTATTAACGATAGGAGTAGCATAACAATAGGTCCTCCCGCGATGTTTTTTGTCGACCTAGATTCAAATGAAAATAATAAAGCTATTTATGATTGAAAGTCAATTAACAAAGCTATCGTTAACATTGAGCCACCTAGAAGAAATTGTAGTGCATGCAGTATACACATGCATACACAAACATACATAAACTAGAATAAAGTAAAAAAACATAAAATAGAACTGTAATACGAAACACTGTAGTGCATTAATGCACAAATATATGAATATACAAATATACAAATAGTTATTAATTAAAATAAACATATTGATAAAGAAAATTAGAGGAAAATAAGACATGCAATTTCAAGTGCCCGTTGTCAATTGATATAGGTCTGAAATAGCATTCGTAGGTTAAAGAAATTGAGTAACTAAAGGTCAGATCAAAATGAGTGTGTTTTGTATAAAGAATGACAATTGGTCTGATAATGTAAACATTACTATCTTTCATTGAAAAGAGTGAGAGAAATACATCGTAACAATAGGGTAGAAAAAGTTAGAAGGGCTAAGCCAAATTCGTGTTAGTAGTATATAAGCAGAACCAATTAAATAATAAATCAGATTCTGGCAACAACCCTTTGCCTTTGATTTACTTTTTGAATTCTCAAACTATTTCGGCAGTTCTTATGAATGCCTAATGACTAGCTGGAACCCTTCAGTTGTTTAAAATAAACTAAAGGGTTATATAATTTTGTCCTTTTTCTACACTGGCACCCCACGATTATTATATGGCAATCCTGCATCGAATCGGAAATAAGGAGCACAGTTTTTGTTAGATCCTGTCAAACAATCCACGAAATTTTCAATCCTGCCTAATCGTGTTATTTAACTAAGCAGTTTTAAATTACATTGCACTTTATTTCAACTGATGGAAGAAGTTAACGAAATCTTTGGTCGTAAGAAAAAATACCTGGAAGAAAGACTAAAAGAACAGGTAATAAAGCAGGAAGAGTACGTACAGGCGACTTTACACCAAACAACCAATACACCAATCGACAGCAGGTCCTAGAGAATATAGGCGACGTATAAAGAAACCTAATTAAGATAAACCATCAAACACAGTAGAAAGGAAGCAAAAGAAGAAGCGTGTCGGGAAAAAGTTTCAGATGCGGAAAGACATCGCACTCCTCTACTACAGATTGAATTTGTCAACATCAAGGGAAGAACAGAAGATGATAAAATCCGAGATAAAGAGCATCAAGAAAGTTATAAATAAAATATAAGAGAAAAATAAAATTCTGAAATAATAGTAAAATTACATTTAAAAATGGGTGGATGGTTTTTTAAAGAAGCCATCATTGTGAATGAAAATAATAGTGGTGTATTAACTCAGAATCACATGCAGCAAATAATTTTGGTCCTTTTAGTTCTACTAGTATTAGGAAAGTTAAATGAACATTATGAGGAATACATGAAGGCTATCAAATTAAATAAACCTATACAAGAGGTATAATTAATGGATACGTTAATAAGTATTTATAAAAATTTAAAGAAAAGTCCAAATAGAACTTGCACCCACAATTATGTAGAAGACACTAACGAGTTATTGAAGAATTAAAAATATTTGCAATAAATAATGAGGGCTAAAAAATAAAAGAAATTAGAGGAATGTAATCGTTTGGCATTTTAGACTCATCTAAAATTATACCTGAGTTCAATGGTGATCTCAACCAATTAAATAATTTTATAGGCGTAATATAATTTTATGCTGAGACTCTTAAGGATAGTTCAGAAACCAATAAATTAGTCAAATTTATTCTAGCTTATAAATTAGCAGACAAAGTAAGAAATAAATTAATTTCAGAAGAGACACTAAATTCCATAGAATTATTCATACTCACCCTCAGAAAAGTATTTACACCTAGGAAATCTCTCTCTTCCATACATACTGACTTAGCAAAACAGACTCAAGGAAATGGTACAGTAACACATTTTGCCAACAAGATTGAATAACTTATAGCTTGCCTAAATGAATTACAAATCCTTGAACTAGGTTCCCAAAGCAGGGAAACGGTTATTAAAATAAATGATCAAGTTGCACTTAGTACTTTCAAAAATAGTCTAAATGAACCACACAGAACGACGGTGCTAACAGCCAGACCTAAAAGTTGGATTGAGGCTATTCAAATAGCATCTGAAACAATTCCACAACACAATTCGAGAATGCATTTTAATAGAAATAGGATACAATTTAACAACAGGAGATATAGTGACAGCAGACAACATTATAGTAACAATAATACTTACAATAGGAGTGGTAGAACCAATTATGGTTATTATAATAGAAGCTTTAATACCTCTAGGAGAACCAACTGTAACAATTATGACAATGGCAATCAGAGGAATAGCAATTTTAGGAATAATAACAATAATAGTGGCAATAATAACATTAATAGAAATAGAAACCAAAGAAGGGTATATATTACTCAGGAGCAGGGAAAAGGAATAAACCCCTGCAATCCTCAAGAGTAAGCTTAATCGAAGATGTAGGGGAAATAAGATGTATTGAAGAGTATGCTTTAAAGACTTAAAATTCGCACGCAAATACGCCGCATTACGTTACAATTAAAACTGATGAAGGTCATTTCATAAAATTCTTGATAGATACGGGTGCAGACATTTCCAAAGTAAGGAAAATTTTATAGGAAATAAAGAAATAAGAGAACATAACGCGTGCAAACTTACGGGTATTGAGAATAGAGCAATACAAACAATGAGCACATCAATCTTAAGACTGGTATTACCAGAGGATACAATGGATCATAAGTATAAGATAGTAAATACGAAATTTCCAATAACTACAGATGGTATCCTGGGTAGAGATTTTTTCGTTAGATATTTGTCAAAGATAGATTTTGAAACACACACTTTAGCAATTATAGTAAATGAAATTGAATACGTTTTACCATTGAAAACAAACACGAATAATTTTAAGATACCACCTAGAACTGAGATGATTCATGCAATAAATTTAGAACCATACTAATTTTAAATGCTGCAAATAAGGAAGTCACAATCTCAACATTAGACTAACAGATCAAGCCGTTATAAAATTACAACATTCTTTATGAAAGGAAGAATAGTTCGAAGGGACACTAAAGATGGGAAAAATTTAAAAGCTTCTTAAACATAGACACAATCGATGTTACTGCGAGAAAAACTATAAAGAAAATATGCAGAGAATTTCAAAATATTTTTCATTTAGATGGAGAGCATCTAACAGCAAATAATTTTTACCAACAGAGACTACAAACTACGGACAATACACCAGTTTATACTAGAAACTATAGATTAACACAGTCTCAATGGGAGGAAATAAAGAAAAAAGTTCAGAAATTAATAGAGGAAGATTTAGTTGAGTCTTCCGTTAGTCCTTACACAATTCTGACCTACTCTTAGTTTCAAAAAGGAGGGATAATGATAAAAAAATGGAGGTCAGTTATTAATTATCGTCAACTAAAAAAAAATTTGTGAACGGCAAATTCCCATTACCTTAATTGGACGATGTGTTGGACAAGCTCATTCCATCAAACAGGGCTTGAACTAGCATCCAGACCCCAAACAGCATTTTCAATAAATAGTGGACACTTTCAATTCAAGAGACTATCTTTTGGTCTCAAGATATCGTCCAACAGCTTTCAAATGATGCTCACTATAGCATTAACTGGTTTAGATTCCATTGCTTTTATATACCTAGACGATATAATTGTTTTTGCATGTTCTTTACAACACCATAATAATAATTTAACAAGAGTTTTCCAAAGACTGAGAAACCACAACTTAAAATTAAATCCAAGGATATGTAATTTCTCATCACAGATAAAGGAATAATGACAGATCCAAACAAGAGTAAAGCACTGGAAACCTTTCCAATTCCAAAATATGCAGATGATGTAAGAAGATTCGTAGCATTTTACAATTATTATAGACGTTTCGTTAGACATTTTGCTCAAATTGCCAAACCTCTTAACGAATTACTGAAGAAAAACCCGAAATTTATTTGGTCGGAAGATTGCCGAAAATCATTTAAATAATTAAAAACTATAATAACAAGCACACATATTTTACAGTACCCGAATTTCGAAAAAGAATTTATACTTACCACTGACGCATCAGATTACGCGTTAGGAGCGACACTTTCACAGGGTGCAATAACGATTTGCCAATTTCATACGTAAGTAGATCTCTTAACAAGCACGAAATCAAAAGCGCGTAATAGAGAAGGAGCTATTGGCTATACATTGGGGAGTTACCCATTTTCGACCATACTTATACGGTAGAAAACTCAAAGTAGTGACTGATCACAGACCACTAGTATCACTGTTTACCCGCAAGAACCCTTCATCAAGACTAACAAGAATTAGATTAGATCTCATGGATTACGATTTTGAGATAATATACTCGTATAAGCAAGGAAAAATAAATACAAACGCGGATGCTTTATCAAAAATTAAACTAGATTCAAATGATTTAAAGGAAATGATACCAAAATCTATAAATGTAATGACTAGAAAAATGAATAAGAAATCAAAGGAAGATAATTAGAAAGATACAGATCTGGACAGTACTACAGAAGGAAAAGAAGATGAGGATAAAGTTAAAAAGAATTATATGTGAATAGTATTTCATTTTCACAAATTAAGGCATATCCAAGATTAAAGTTTATTAGAAAGAAGTAAAGAAAAGCATGCCAAAGATAGAAGTTTTTGGAAATCTTGTAATTATATCTTGTAATGAAAACGCGTACTCGAATTAAGATTCAGTCTTGCGGAAGTTAACTAAGATTTTACGGGATAACCAAATACATACAGTAGCGCTAGCAAAGGATGATATTTAAGTACGTACATGAGGGAAAGTTAATGAAGATTTATATTAGCATGCAGATTAAGGATAAAAGTAGGCAAAGACCTACTTGAAAAAGATAGACAAAGGAAAATTATAAGAGAATATCATGAAAGTTCATACAGGGGACATATTGGAGAACTATCATTAGAATAAAACAGAGATTTATATTGAAGAATATGTATAAGGTAATTAAGCATTTTGGCATACCAAAGCACCAATCCAAATTACTAACACGCCTACGGGTTCATTTCAATGTATGCAAATAGACACAGAAGGTCAATTAAGAATATCGAATGGATATAGATATATATTAACCGCACGAACTGACATAGTATATAGACGCATTCCCAATTGAAACGAAAGAAGCTTCAGAAATAGGAAGAATATTAGTGGAAAAGTTTATACTGAAATATGAAAGCTTTAGAACAGTTAAGACAGATAGAGGAACTGAATTCGTAAATGAATTATTTAAGGGAATATGTGCACTTATGAGGATTGAACACGTAACTTTTACAGCATACCACCATGAAACTTTAGGTAGTATTGAAAGAAACCATAGAGTATTGAGTGATTATATGCGTTCCTTCTCGAAACAGTATAATTGGGATGAGTGGATTCCATATTATATATTCGCGTACAATACGACACCGCACACATCCACAGGTTTTTCGCCATTTGAATTGGTATATGGTAGATTAGCGTAAATTCCAACTGAACTCAAGCTAAGTGAAAAATTTTACAATTATGAAGATTTTGTAACAGAATTAAAAATAAAATTAAGTCATGCACACGAAATTGAAAGAAAAAATTTGTTACAGAATAAAATAACACAAAAAAATTTTAAAAATAAGAATACCAATAATTTTAATAAAAAATAGGAGATTGAATATTTTTAAGAAGAGAGAAAGCAAAGAAAAGCGAAAGTCCATATATGGGACAATTTGAAATAATAAATGTAGAAAATGTATATGTCTCAATTTTGAATAAACACAATAATAAACATATGACAATACACAAAAATAGAATAAAATTATTTAATATACTTTAAATGTAACTCTACACTTAATTTATAAAAAAAATATAAATATTATGTTAAGACAAAAAAAAATTTTTTTTTTTAATTTTATATGATTACAAAAAAAATTTTTGTTGGGCTTTTTTTTAATTTTATGTGATTATAAACATTTTTTTTCTTTTAAACGGTAAGGGTGTAGTGCATGCAGTATACACATGCATTCACAAACATACATAAACTAGAATAAAGTCAAAAAACAAAAATAAAACTGTAATACAGTAAACAGTGTAGTGCATAATTATACAAATATATGAATATACAAATATAGTTATTAAGTAAAATAAACATATTAATAGAGAAAATTAGAGGAAAGGAAGACATACAATTTCACGTGACCGTTGTCAATTGATATGGGTCTGAAATAGCATAAGTAGGTTAAATAATTAAGTAGATCAGAATTATACCAATGAAAGAAATTGAGTAACTGAAGGTCAGATCAAAATGAGTGTGTTTTGTATAAAGAATGACGATTGGTCTGATAATGTAAACATTACTATCTTTCATTGTAAAGAGTGAGAGAAATACATTGTAACAATAAGATAGAATAAGTTAGAAGGGCTAAGCCAAATTCGTGTAAGTAGTATATAAGCAGAATCAATTTAATAATAAAACAGATTCAAGATTATAAACTTAAACTGGCAACAAGCCTTTGTTTTACTTTTTGAATTCTCAAATTGTTTCGGCAGTTCTTATGAACGCCTAATGACTAGCTGGAACCCTTCAGCTGTTTAAAATAAACTAAAGGGTTATATAATTTTGTCCTTTTCCTACACTGGGACTCCACGATTATTACAAAATAATGACTTGGTTCAATTTCATCGCTGCCAGCTCTATGGTCACACAAAATCTTATTGTAGAAGGCCTTTTAGTTTCGTAAAATATGGCATGGATCACTCTACAATGGAATGTACCAAAAAACCTGAATACTCTCCTCGATGTTTGCACTGCCTTAGTAATCACACCGTCAATTACAAGGGCTGCCAAGTGTATCAAGACCTCATTTCAAGACGGAGCAACAGGCAAGGAATCAACGCAAGTGGCCACAAAACTAACAACTTTATTTTAATCAAAGAGAGTATCCTCAACTAAATGGCTTACATAACAGCGAATCGCAACAAAACAAATTTAATGTGTCTTATTCTGCGGCACTTAAATCGTCAAACTCAAACGTCAATAGTTGATTAGAAAAAATTGAAAATATGATGGAAAATTTAATGAAAATGATGTATTTAATAATAACGAAACTACGCAAGTAAATCTTAGGATTGCAGTATGGAATGCTAACGGTCTTATTAACCACAAAAACGAAGTTGAAACATTTCTCATTAACAATCTAATTGACATTTTTTTGATCTCTGAATCCCATTTTACAAATAAATCTAATTTTAAAATTAGCTAATCATTCAGATAATAGAGCACATGCCGGTTCTGTTATCTTTATAAAATTATATATAAAATATGAGGAACTCAACCCTATTATTAAACCTCATATTCAAGCTGCGGGCATAAAAATCTCATGCAAAAGCAGTGATATTAACATATTTTCAATATATTCTCCACCAAGACATAGCATAAAATGTGAACAATATAAAAACTTTTTTAATAACCTTGGATCTAATTTCATTGTTGGGGGTGATTTTAATGCCCATGGTGGGGGTCACGATTAGCTAATACAAATGGCAAAGAGCTATATAAATGTATACTGAAAATTCACTATTTACCATTGTCTTCCGGCAGGCCCACATATTGGCCGACGGATAGGGTAAAAGTACCAGATTTATTGCATTTTGTTATATCAAAAGGAATACCAAGCTATTAATTGGATATACTAGATTCCAATGATTTAAGTTCAGATCATAGCCCAATAATAGTTATCTAAAGTACTATTTTTCGTACTAAACCAAAACAATCCAATCTTACTAACGTGAGAACAATTTCTCTTTATTTCAAAAGCATAATAGAAAGTCAACTAAACTTGAACACATCCCTAAAATGTCATTATGAAATAGATGATGCAATTGAAACTCTAAACCATGTCATACACGAAGCGGTTATCGTATCCACCCCACAAAGTAATCAAATAACAGGCAAGAAAGTGAAAATCTCGCTTGAAATAAGAGAGATTATCAGAGATAAACGAGTTTTACGTAGGACTTATAAAAATACTGATGTCCTATTGCTAAAGCAAACTAGAATAGAGCAATAAATTATTAAAAAAAAGGACTTAAAGATTTCAAAAATTCCTCATAACAAGACTACTTAAGAGCTTTAGATGTCACTGGAAAAAGTGAGCACAAACTCTGAAATGCAACCAAATACCTTAAACGCCCTGCGAGTAGAAATATTCCTTTGAAAAGTCATACCGGAGAATAAAGTAGATCTAACATAAGCAAAGCCCATGAATTCAAAAAGAAATTGGAAGAAACTTTAACGCTATTGAAGCAATGCAATTCTATGCAATAATAATCAATCATTGAATTTTTGGATGTACCCTGCCAAATGGATTGGCCCATTAAAAGTATCTCCCCAGCTGAAGTGGAGTTAACAATAAAACAAACTAAATAACGCGAAAACTCTAGGATACGATTTAATTGATGGGAGGACTGCAAAATTGTTGCCGAAAAATGCTTTATTTTTTTAACAACAATATATAATTCTCAATGGAAATACTCAAAAATAATAAAAGTCCTTAAGCCTAATAAAAAAGAAAATTCTGTTGATTCTTACCGACCAATCAGTTTATTGCCACTGTTCTCCAAAATATTTGAACGTCTCCTTTTAAAGAGATTACTTCCGGTATTAGAAAAACACAAAATACGAAAATAAATTGTACTGTTCTGCTGTGTTTTTGGACGTATCACAAGCTTTTGACAGAGTATGGCACTTTGGCCTTCTTTACAAAATAAATCAACTTCTTCTTGCTCCATATTATTTACTTCTCAAATCATATTTAGAAAATAGAATGTTCTATGTGAACGTGATGGGTGAAGATTCCTTGTTTGGTTCTATTCAATCTGGTTCCCTAAAGATAGTGTTCTGTTTCCTATACTTTACACTATTTTTACTTCAGATATGCCAACTGATAATACTTTAATCACTGCTACTTATGCAGAAAACACGGCTATTTTGTCTTTAAATGAATAACCTCATGTGGCTTCGGCAAAATTACAAACACACCTGGACATCCTCCAAATGTGGCTACGGAAACGGAACATTAAAATAAATACTGAGAAATCGCTTCACGTTATATTTACATTAAGAAAAGTCAAATAAAGTCAAACTTTTAGGTCTGCACTTAGATAAAAGACTAAAATGGAGAGATCATGTGAAAGCAAAAAGAAATCATTTGAATATCAAAACAAAAAAAATTGTATTGGCTACTTGGAACAAAGTCTGAACTAAGCCTGGAAAATAAAATTTTATTATATGAGACAACTTTAAAACCAGTTTAAACATATTGCCATCAACTGCAAGCAAATCAAATATTGAAATCCTTCAGAGATATCAATCCAAAACATTAAGACTACTAACCGTTGCTCCTTGCTATATTTCCGACAAATGTCTACACAAGGACTTAAATATTTTGACAGTTAAAGACGAAATCAATAAATTAAGTGATAGATACCTGAATAGACTTAGCAATCACTCTAACTTATTGACTATAGCCCTTTTAGACGATAGTGATGAAGTGCGAAGACTAAAAAGATTTCGAAAAAAAATTATCATGTCTGGTTTAACTGTCAGAAACAGCAACAAATAGTGCTGTAGCGGCAGAAATAAGATGTCTTCAAAAGAAGCTTATTGACAATTTTGCTACTTTGCATCATGTGATTTGCCAATAAATATAAAATGTTTCAAACACCATTAGCACTAACAAGGGAAAGGTATTTAATTCATTATGAATAATACTATACTCCTAGTACTGTACATACAAAATTAGGAAAAAATTAGGTAGGAAGAAGCGCTAACACCAAATCACAAAAATGTCAGATGCGTACGGTTGACACATATCAGAAAATCATCCCGAATAGACACGCACCAAAATATCATCACTCACTTGCTAAAATCCGCAGATCCAGTTATACCTTTAAAGAGGAATATAAAATAAAAAATAATATAGATCAGACAATATGCGAAAAACAAATGAAACCGTTAGAAATTATTGTGTTGCAGTATTTAAAAAAATTTCTCAACACAATTTAGTTTAAACAATTGTTGTTTTTATTTGCAATATTTCAATGAACAACAAAAATTTGTATGCCACTAGAAAGGTATTTTAGAAAACTTCATTTCATTTATGTCTGAACTTTATTCTAAGAGCTTAAGGCAATAAAAAAATAAAGTTTGAAACCCTTTATTTCGGCTCTTCGATTTTAACGATTTTAGAAAATTTCAAGAGTTCGTTTCTAAGATACAGCGAATGGGCTTTTATACACTAACTGATAAATTGCCCTATAATTTTTAATGCTGTAGTATTACATAGTTTTTATGTATTACTTTAAGAAAATACAGCAAACTTTTCAAGATACAAAACCTGATAGTTGTGATACCTAGTTTTGAAAATTTTATTGCTGAACTAATAGAATACTCTAAAATTTTTATTTTGTGTTTTTTGGTGTTGCATGAATAATACTGTCATGTGTTTTTTATCCTCCTTTAAATAAAACTATGTGGACTATATGGTTTTTGGTGTGCTGAACTCAACTCCGTTTTCGGGTTTTCTCCACCACGTAGGGTTTTTTTTTTGGATTGGCGTGGCAAAATTTGTCCTTAAAATTAGTCAGGTACGCAGGCATATTTCACGTTAACTCAAGAACGGCTCGTCCGATTTTAATAAACAAAACACCAAAAGATGCATAATTTTTTCTATATTTTATCGTTTTGGAATTATACAAAAATTTAAGAGGGGATAAGTTCTTTTTCTTAAAAAATTCTCTTATTTTTTCAGTTTAAAAATGCAGCTACCCAATATTAAAAGAATATGAGGGAAATAATATCATAAAAGAAAATAAGCCTATAAATGATACTCAGACTGCACAATCAATATGCAGAAACTCTTCTCAAACTTGTCAAAAGGTTCCACCAACACATGTTTTTAATATAAATTTAATTGAATTTAGTAAATTTTTAGGAAATAGTCTGAAGATAAATGAATTTAAAATAAATGAAAGCTATTAAAAAATTCTTTGTAGTTAAACCTTATTGACGAAAACAAAAACTTTTTTTCATTCGCAACATTGTTTTTATAAAGAAAACAACATATAAATTTTTATTAGTGCAAAAATTAATTTAAGTTATTAACGAGAAACTTTTGTTTTTAATTTCTATATTCTCTTTTGACTATGATAGGTCAGAAAAGGAAAAAGTGTTGTGGCGATAGCCTTAAATTCAAACTATCTAAATTGTCCGACGGGCTTCAAGCCACAACAGTATTGCGATTCACTACTCTTTTTTAACGACTACCGAGACTTAACAACAAAATTGTCGGTTTTGCTATTCAGAAACACTTTTAACGATGTTCGTTGTTGCCTAAAACTAGCTGATATACTGACAAACCTAAATTAGCGCGTAAGACGCGACGTACTTTTCGCATGGCTCTAACGCTGAAATGACATACCTAAATAAAATCGCAACGTTCGGTTATAAACAGTATTGTTAACTTATCGTGTTTAATAAAACCCTATAAAATAAAATGCAAATAATTGATAAAAACGCTATATAAATCCGAAAAAAGCTAAAATGTCATTACTGTTTTACAATGCTAATTGAATTTCTGAAGTAAACATATAAGACAAAATATGTAAACAACACTAGCTTGCAGCCAACTTCACTACCTTATGCGCTGTCAAAATCGGATTTTCCAGGTGCTCAATGTTGACGCCGCGCAATTATGGTTTGCTTCGTACATTTTGTATGTGCATGAGAATTTTTGACAGATAGATGGCATCGTACGCGCTAATATAGGTATGGCTTATACTTAGCAAGCGGCTCGTCGTTAAGAAAACGACTATAATTTTTGCGTTGTTAAATTTGTCGACAAAACGAAAGACGTACAACATGTGTATTTACATTCATACATACATATAAGCATAAACACAAAAAATATATATACGAACAAAAAATAAATATGTAAGTAAAATAAGTACAGTTCGCTTTCGAATTAATTACATTCAACGTTCTTGTTTTGCTAAGTTTAACCAAGAACATTTAAAATTTTTTTAAATATAAACCTACATATAAGCATATGTTTTGATGGTATTTAAGAAAAGCAAGTCTTACCATACTTTTCTTAGTGTCACACTCCATACATGCATATTAAATAAAACGTAAATTGACATCGAAGAAATAAAAACACGCATGAGCCTTGCTTGCATTCATATGTTTTTATTCTTCTCTTTCGTGTTTTTTGAGATGCCACTCAATTTCAATTTGTCTTATAAAAAAATTAAAGATGTACAATATCGTTAAATTGAAGTTAGAGAATCACATAATCGTTACTGCAAGCAACAGAAATGTCGACTAATATAACGATTCCCGTAATGTTTAAAATTAGTGGCACTACAGATGAAGAAGAAATTGCAATAAAACAAAGTTTAACCATAATAGTGGATTATACACATAGTTTTTTTTAACGGTTTTTGGATTAATTGTTGAGCAATATACATATGTTTAAACGAATGTCCGTTGGAACAAAAATAATCTTTTACTCGCTTTTTGGCTACAAAGAAGCGACTAAAATTCTTAAGAACAAAAAGTTCTGCTTTTACACTCAAGAAATATCTGTTTTTGGAAAAAATCAATTGGGGGATATAAAAGCCCTACCCAATGAGTCAAATGTTTAAGAACTGTTACCAAATTTTTCTTAACACTGCACAGTGGCGTGAAATACAAAAAAAAAATGGAACAAATGTCTGGAACTTCTAAACTATTTACTCGATTTCCATGAAATAAACTGCTATTTAAAGAGGAGGTCATAAGGTTTTTTCCCTATTGCATTTGAAGACACCCTGTTTAAGTACACAGTAGAACCATGGGGCTTTAAATTAGGTTACTTCGAATTTAAAAATTGTTTGAAATCGGTTATCTTTTTATAAAGTAATAAGATCTGAAACATTTTTCAAATTCGAGGCTACCTTCTTTAACGCCCTGTGGTACTACCCTGTACTGAAACAGGGTTATCAAAATTCAGTAGGAAAAAAGGTTGTGACCTCCTTTATAAATCGCAGTCTATTTCATGAAAATCGGGTGAATAGCTTAGAAGTTCCAGACTTTTATTCCATTTTTTTGTATTTTACGCCACTGTGTACTGTGTAATTTAAAGTTTGCTATATTTAAGTAAGTAACTTGTGATTGCTGTAGTCTTTTAATAATTTTGAGTTTTTTAAGTTGATATTCAATAAACTTTTATAATAATATAAAAATAATATTTTTTTTCGGCTTAGGTTCTGTTCAAACTCTCACAATGAATTTCTTTCATATGTACATAAATACGTTTATATAAATCTAGTAATAGATTTATACCAACATATTTACATACATATTCCTGCACGAAATTATTACTTTATACTACTGGTTTCATGAATTTTGTTTATTTATGCATTCTTTGCTATTTTTAATTTTTAATTCAAATTACTCTAATGCCTGTTATTTACGTTAATTTAACAACAACCTTGAGTTAAGTTCATTGTGATTTTTGCTTACATTGTTTTGCATTATCTGGGGTATCATATTTCCTCTGGGAACTTCCGCTGGCAGAAATAAAATTATATTATAAAAAAACATTTATATGCATATATATTATTAATGAATAAAATAAAAACAATTTATTGCAAATCAGCAATAAATTAGTATTTAAGACGTCAATTATATTTAAATAGAGCAGAATCAATTTAACTAACAAAAGAGGCAGTTGTATTATTCTACTATTCCACCAAGATAACTAAGTTCAAGTGCTTGCGTTATTTCTAACCTAAACAATAGCCAAGTTCAAGTGCTTGCGTTATTTCTAACCTACACGATAACCAAGTTTAAGTGCTTGCGTTATCAAGTATAATTGTGCCGGTGATTTCGCCCGGACAAAACAATCATAGACCAGCAAACTAGCTGAGTTAATACAGGTTTAATTCTTAACTTAATTTTTATAATTTTTAGAAAGAAAAATACTTGTAAATGTATGCGTACGTTTTTCAAAGAACACAAAAGTTATAGACACTAGCACAATGAAATGTTGCATTTTTTTAATCGCAACATCCTTCATTTGTATTCTTCGCATCTATCAACCTTAGGTTGTGTTCATTAGAAACATCATCTATTTAACCAACTTATCGATATTAATTTGGTTACACGAACTCCACTTTTTTTATTTTTTTCTC
Organism: Cistogaster globosa; assembly: GCA_937654795.1. Lineage (NCBI taxonomy): Eukaryota > Metazoa > Arthropoda > Insecta > Diptera > Tachinidae > Cistogaster > Cistogaster globosa. The sequence continues at coordinate 63,690,322 of OW569404.1, forward strand.
AAATTAATTGTAAATAATTTTTATTTCTAAAACTTATTTGGAAACTAAACTGAATAAAGGAACCTGTGCCGAAAAAATAATAAATAATAATTTTAAATCATGTATAATAACCAAGGTTCAAATCCTGATTTACGAAAAAATAAAAAACCTTTTCTTGGAAAATGTCTCCATCTGAGATAAGTCCAGAAGAAATAATGGAAGAACTTCGCCACTTGGAGTTCAATAATTTAAAGTTTGAGAAAGCAACAGCTGGAAAAAAGTCCAAAGAGGAAGGCTATAAACTTTTAATTTTTCTAGTACAATATCCGCTGAAAGCAACATATAATCGTTAAAATCAAATAACTCAATAGTGTTTCGATGTGTTAAGTGGGAAGCACTAAAAAATAAGAGATTTCCGGTGTAAAAAAGCCAAGGATTTATAAGAAAGTGCATTTAATTGCTTTATGACCAAAATGTGGTAAATATGAAAATCGCATGATGCAGAAAAATGGAACGTCGCCAATGTTGATCAAAAAATATACTTTGATCTATACAATATATACGGTCACCCCTCATCGTCAAAATTCTGTAAAAGATAAAAAGAATTGCAACGAAAACTTAAATCAAAAAAATTAAAAAATATTTAAAAACAAGACCAAATGCAACAGTTGCTGGACCATCAACTGCTGCTATCAAACAGTAGCATGATACAACACAAGAATGTCTACATGTACTTAACAATATTGGGATTGAAACAACTTCAAGGGGTCCCATGCTGTTTCACATACTGGTTAAAAAACTGGATCGGGGACCTCTTATTCTATATGAGAGGACCATCAGTAATCCAAAGGAACCACAAAATATCAAGGAATTTAAATTTCTAGAAAATCGCTTTCAATCTCTGGAGGCCATGAACCAGAAAGAGAGGACATCAAAGGTTTATGTTTCTGCTACCTCAGCTAAGCACATAGAAATCATGTGCCTATTTTGAAAAGCCGGCTCTCATCAATTGTATCGGTGTTAGCGCTTTCTACAACTATTGCCATCAAACCGCCTAAGCTTCGTTGGAAAGCAAAACCTTTGCGTAAGCTGTTTGAAATCAGACTATACTGCAAACACTTGCAATTCAGGCTCGTGCATGACATGCTATTCGCTACTTCATTTAGAAAGCATAACCCAATCCTCAAAACAAGAATCAAGAAGTGAATGGACAGATGGTGATATCAAATGCTTCTACTCCACCTAAAGTAATTGAACCCAATGTGAATGAAATGACATCTACCTCTCCAAAAGCATCTTCACTAGCAGCAGCAAATGGTCAGTTGTCCAGCTCATACGTTCTCCTTAGCACAGCTTTATTAAAAATCAAAACTGACACAATGGAAGTGGAGTGCCGCGCCTTACTTCACTCAGGGTCACAAGTCAGCATAGCTACCGAGCGTGTGGTAAGCCGTCTTAACATTGCAAAACAGACGTCATCAGTGAACATCAATGGATTCGGGGACTCTTGCCCGAAAATGAAGCACTGAGTCAATGTGGCCTTGTGCTCTCGAATTAATAGGTATTCAACGCGCCTGCAGGCACTTGTCTTGCCTCGAATCATAGCACCACAACCATCAAAATCTATTGACATTGATAATTAGTCACCACCGAGAAAACTTATGTTAGCTGATCCAGCGTTCAATAGGTCAAATAAAATTGATATATTGCTGGGTAGAGCACTATCATCAACTGCTCGCAATTGGACAAATACAATTATCTCCTTAACTTCCTATATTACAGTTTTTGACTGGATAAGAGCAGAAAAAATAAATAGAGAACAATTAACAGACGCATCCTGTGGCCGCTATCTATTGCTGACAATGTGAAAAACACTTTGCACAAAATACAACTAGAAACCATCAAAGCCGCTTCATAGTCAAAATACCATTTCATCAAAACTTCAATATTTTAGGCAAATCACACGCAATTGCTTTAAATCGATTTCTCGCTCTATAGCGATGTCTTCAAAAAACACAGAATTTGAAGACAATCGTGAATTGTTAACAGAAAAACAATCACCAAAACCGTCGACCACTCACCAAGAAACGACGGACTGTGACAAGCTCAATCTTGACTACACTATTCACAGGCTTGCTATTACCACCGCTCGTGACCACAGACAAAATAAAATAACACCATTCGAACCCAATATTTGTTTACACCTACAAGGTATTGGCAACACACGAGCATCTCGGTCAGAATGGAACATCGTTTCCTACTATAGCCTAAACCCATATTGGCAAGAAATAGCTACCCTTACGAAAAAAAAGACGGCATTGCAGCACGAATGCAACCTTCTTATTCAAAAAGCGATTTGTTCGAGCGTTCTCCAAGCAGTTGACTTAGACCTAGCAATTTTAAAGGCAAAAATCTCTTCCTCAAGAGGAAAGTCAAACGATGCGCTATTAACGTTATTGGTAACATTGCTAATTCTCTGTTTGGCATTCTAGATTCGAGTTACGCTGAGCAAATGTCAAATACTATCAACGCAGTTAACGACAATGAAAACCATCTTAAACAACTCCTCATGAATAAAACATCAGTTGCTGACGCAACACTAAAAATAATCAAACAAGATGAAGGGAACATAAAACAAAGGTTCACCAGCTTAGGTAATCAACTAACAGAATTTATATCCAAATTACACGAAAATGAAAAAGAACAGTATCAAGCAATGCTGGTGCGCACCATGTCAACTGCAAGCCGAGCTAGTGCAAGTAAGAAATCATCTTCCATCATCTCCAGAATTACCAGTCAGAAAGGTTAACATTCTACAACTATACAAAATTATGAATGTAAAGGAAGGTGTAACAAAAGTCCACGTCATCTTTTACATATCTATTCCATTATCTGATCCTGAAGCATTGAGCTAATGAAACCACACCCAATTCCAATTTCAATCAATGGTACAATGTTTGCTATAAAACCATGCGGCGACTTCTTAGCCATAAATGCTCACTAAGATCAGTATTTTATATTAACAGAAAGGCAGTGGAGGATATGTGCAATTATTAGAGAGGATTAATTTCTATGCCAAAACACGCAATCAAAATTCAATTTAAATGCTTAAAAATATTTATGCAAGCTTTTACTGCTTAACTATAACATTCAGAATAGTTTTAACATTGTCTCTCTTGCTGACAACACGTCGCTTACGCAATTGGAATACAGCAATCATTGACTATGCAGCAACCTTCCCGAATAAGTGCTGTGTGTGGGCAGGAAAAATCACAGCTAACCTTAAAGGATCTGGCATCCTAAAAATATCATCAGATTGTACACTTAAGTTCAACTCAATCACCATCAAAGCTCATCAAACTATCCCACATATCTTCCCCCCGGGGTTACTACAAAAAGTCTGTGCTGATTCTAACCAAGGCACAGACAGAGTACTCTAGGGGTATAGGGGGAACCAGTCCCCCGGTGTGCAGGCACTGAATCTGGATAGACAAGACGTGGGTCATTGTCGAAGGTCTTACCAGTTTCCTTAAAATACTGGCGCTATGGGAACCGGTAGCCCATACAGAGAGCCGACCATCTCTGTAGCCGGTTATTGGTTAGGTCCCTACGGGGTACACGTGGTGGCTGTCGGTTAAAGTTTAGTGTCCGCGGGAAGGGCGCGGTGCTAAACGAATGTGCTGTTGCATATTCAACAGAGGGGTTGGAAAGTCTCCAACCCTCAAGCAAGGGGAAAGACATGGTCCTGCAAGCCATGTTCCTGAAATTGCAACTCTGTTGGCTACGCCTAGCAGGGGGCGCTAGTTGACGCTTTGTATTTCTCTCAGTGGTAAGACTACGGTCAGGTTAGGGCCACGGCCAGGTACTGATTCGAATATTGATCACATCTGTCCTACATATCTTCAGACAATTTACACGTGATATCATCTTTCTGAATGAAGTTAAATTTGAACGCATTCACAACAAGGTCTATGCTGACTAAATTAAAAACATCTCTGAAATACAGAGCGAATTACACCAGAAGGTATCTGCGGAATCCCTATCACAAATCAAACATTTAAAACATAACCACGGGACCATTGCCAAAGTTTTCCTCGTTCTCGCAATCATAATCAGCATGAGGGTTGTCTGAAAAAAGGCACGTGGTAACGGAATGAAACCACATCAACAAACCCGACGTCTACACCCTTCAACTTCTGAATTTAAAGTATCAGTATTTTAAATTTATATTTCTACCATATATAAATAAGAACAATGTAAAATTGTCGCATTTGCAATTTTGTTGAGCATGGCTCAACGGCGGGTTGCTTTTGCAAACTCTCACAATGAATTTCTTTCATATGTACATAAATACGTTTATGTAAATCTATTAATAGATTTATACCAACATATTTACATACATATGCCTTCACGAAATTATTACCTTATACTACTGGTTTTATGAATTTTGTTTATTTATGCATTCTTTGCTATTTTTAGTTTTTAATTCAAATTACTCTAATTTCTGTTATTTACCTTAATATAACAACAACCTTGAAATTCTGTTTAAGTTCATTATGACTTTTGCCTACATTGTTTTGCATTGTCTGGGGTATCATGTTTCCTCTGGGACCTTCCGCTGGCAGAAGTAAAATTATATTATAAAAAAAACATTTATATGCATATATATTATTAATGAATAAAATAAAAACAATTTATTGCAAATCAGAAATAAATTGGTATGTAAGACATTAATTAAATTTAAACAAAACAGAATCAATTCAACTAACCAAAAAGGTAGTCTTATTATTACACCAAGATAACTAAGTTCAAGTGCTTGCGTTATTTCTAACCTAAACAATAGCCAAGTTCAAGTGCTTGCGTTATTTCTAACCTACACGATAATCAAGTTTAAGTGCTTGCATGATCAAGTATAACTAGCTGAGTTAATACAGGTTTATTTTTTAATTTAATTTAAATAATTTTTAGGAAAAAAAATTACTTGTAAATGTATGCGTACGTTTTCCAAAGAACACAAGAAAATTATAGACACGAGCAGAATAAAATGTTGCATTTCTTGAATCGCTACATCCTTCATTTGTATTCTTCTCATCTATAACCAACTTATGGATATTAATTTGGTTAGACGAACTCCACTTTTTTTTTAATTTTTTTCTCAAATTAATTGTAAATAATTTTTCTTTCTAAAATTTAATTGGAAATTAAATTGAATAATATAATTACCACAGTTCAAATCCTGATTTGCGAAAAAATTAAAAAACTTTTCTTTGAAAAGGTCTCCATCTGAGATAAATCCAGAAGAAATAATGGAAGAACTTCGCCACTTGGAGTTCAATAATTTAAAGTTTGTGAAAGTAAATAGCTGCAAGAAAGTCCAAAGAGGAAGGCTATAAACTTTAAATTTTTCTAGTACAATATCTGCTGAAAGCAGAAATAATAATATCGAGAATTAATGCCTTATAAAAAAATTTAGATGCTTACTACTACAAGTCCTAACCATGGCAATATAATTTCCAGAAAATTTAATATTATACATATAAACGAGAGAGAGATGAGAGGAGATGGTATCGGAATTCTAATTAAAGAACAGAAAAAAAAACACAACGAAATTATAAATTCTTTAAGATTTTTGGAAACTTGCGTTATAAAGATACCTTAAGATAGATTTTAACATAAACATACTCATAAATTTTCAATACACAGAAGATATTTACACATTTTTACACAAATACAAACACTTAAATTTTCTTGATAAAAATGCTACAAACAATGAAGTTGGATACATCCTAATGTTCACTATTTTTTATGCACTAAATGTCTATAGTACTGCGTAACTCGAAACCGAAACCATGTAAAGTAAATATTTCATGAGAATATCATGAAATATTTATATTTGAAGGAATCAAGCACAATTAAAGTAAAATAATATAATAAAGATTCCAAATGATAAATTTTCTTTTTAATAATTTTTAAGACTTAGCTCTTATTGACGGCACCATAGAGGCAAAAGACAAATAATTATGTGCTTTAATTATTAAAAATTAAACATAGTTTTGGCACTTTCTTAAAACGGCTACAAACATTTAAACTTTGGAAGCATAAGATAGAAATTTAGTTTTCTGTTTGCTAACATTATTAGCAATAATAAGTTATTCGAAACTTTTGCAAATATTAGTTAAAGTGACTTATTATTGCACATAAAGTCATATTATTCAAATTAAAATTTAAATAACTTTCATGTTCGATGGAATACTGACCGGCCTGAAAATTTTTTTAAAAATCGAACCAGAACTTGAAAAAATTAATTTAATAAAGCATATTTTTCTGATTAAAAATTTTCTTTGTTTCAATATTACCTACTAAAAACTCCACATAAAGTAAGTATAAGTGAGTATGGATGTTAAAAAAGCTAATGTGCACATTTCCAATATTAATGTAAATAAACATTTTAAAAATTAAGTTAAATAAAACGTTCAGCGATTTCCTTTATCTTAAATAACTCAGATTTCGTTGATTGTTGGGTATGCGCAAGTTGAATAAATAAACAGTTGGAAATGTATAATTTTAAATCAGAAACAAAATAGATGATTCATCTATTAATAAAGAAAAGTTACAGGAATGTGTTTATATTTTTATTATAAAAATGAGACAATTTTGGAAACAAAGCAAAAATAACAAGTTATTTCGGAAAAATTATTTTGTCTGGTTAAACTTTCATAAACAGCAACAAATAGTGCTGTAGTGGCAGAAATAAGAGGTCTTCAAAAGAAGCTTATTGACAATTTTGTTACTTTGCATAATGTGATTTGTCAATAAATAAAAAATTTTTCAAACACCTCTTAGCACTAACAAGGAAAATGTATTTAACTCATTATGTATAGTATTATATTCCTAGTAATGTACATACAAAATTAATCCACGAATGTGATATTATATTATTTTTATTTGCCAATAGGTATATATGACATATAACATCTTTTTAAAATCCTAGTAAAAATGAAATAAAAAAATCATTCTAGAATGCTTGTAAGAAGAAGCACAAAAAGCAAATCACGAAAATGTAAGATGCGTACGGTTGACAGAAAATTAGAAAATCATCTCGATAAACACGCACAAAAATTTTATCACTCACTTGCTAAAGTCCGCAGATCCAGTAATACCTTTAAGAAGGAATATAAAATGAAAAATAATATAGATCAGACAATATGCGAAAAACAAATGAATTTGTTAGAAACTAATGTATTGCAGTATTTAAAAAAATTTCTCAACACAATTTAGTTTAAACAATTGTTGTTTTAATTTGCAACATTTGAATGAACAACAGAAATTTGTATGCCACTAGAAAGTTATTTTAGAAAACTTCATTTCATTTATATCTGAACTTTATTCTAAGAGCTAAAGGCAATAAAAAATAAAGTTTAAAACCCTTTATTTCGGTTTTTCGATTTTGACGATTTTAGAAAATTTCTAGACTAATTGATAAATTGCCCTATAACTTTTAATGCTGTAGTATTACATAGATTTTATGTATTACTTTAAAAAAATACAGCAAACTTTCCAAAATATAAACCTGATAGTTGTGATAGCTAGTTTTGAAAATTTTATTGCTGAACTAATACAAAAATTTAAGAGGGGATAAGTTTTTCTTTCTTACAAAATTCCTCTATTTTTTCAGTGTAAAAATGCATTACAAAAACGAAAAAGCAAATATTTTTTATTTTGCACATTTTTCTCAGAGCTAATTATCTCAAGAATAAAACGAGGCTTAAATCATGAAGACCGATTAAGAAATGGGGATTATATTCTCAATTTACCTTAGCTACCCAATATTGAAAGAATATGGAGAAATAATCCCGTAAAAGAAAATAAGCCTATAAATGATACTCAGACTGCACCATCAATAAGCAGAAACTCTTCTCAAACTTCTCACTGCATTAATGCGAATAATCAAAACAAACAACAAAAAGTTCCTCCACCACATATTCCTAATATAAAATCAATTGAATTAAGTAAATTTTTAAGAAATAGTCTGAAGATAAATGAATTCAAAATAAATGAAAGCTAATAAAAAATTCTTTACATTTCAACCTTATTGACGAACAACAAAACTTTTTTTATTCGCAACATTGTTTTTAAAAAGAAAACAAACAACATGTAAATTTTTGTTAGTGCAAAAATTATTTTAAATTATTAACGAAAAACTTTTGTTTTTAATATCTATATTCTCGATTGAATATAATAAGTTAGAAAAGAAAAATGTGTTGGGGCAATAGCCTTAAATTCAAACTATCGAAATTGTCCGAGGGGCCTTCTAACAACAACAGTAGTTTGATTCACTACACTCTTTGAACGACTATTGAGACTTTACAACAAAATTGTCGATTTTACTATTCAGAAACACTTTTAACGATGTTCGTGGTTGCTTAAAACCAGCTAATATGCTGACAAACACAAATTGGCGCGTAAGACGCGACGCAATTTTTCGAATGGCTCTTACGCTGAAATGACATATCTAAATAAACTCGCAACGTTCTGTTAAGAACAGTATTGTTACCTTATCATGTTTAATAAAACCTTATAAGATTAAATGCAAAAAATTGATAAAAACGATGTATAAATCCCAAAAAAGCTAAAATGTCATTACTATTTTATAATGCCAATTAAATTTCTGAAATAAACAAATAAGACAAGATATGTAAACAACTGTAGCTTGCAGCCAACTTCACTACCTTACGCGCTGTCAAAATCGGATTTTCCAAGTGTTCAGCGTTGACGCCGCGCAATTATGGTTTGCTTCGTACATTTTGTTTGTACATGAGAATTTTTGACAGATAATTGCATCTTACGGCTGATAGTTAGGGAGTAGCTCATCGTTAAGAAAACGACTATAATTTTTGGGTTGTTAAATTTGTCGACAAAACGAACAACGTACAACATGTGTATGTACATACATACCTACCTATAAGCATAAACACAAAAAATATATATCCGAACACAAAATAAGTATGTAAATAAAATAAATACAGTTTCCTTTCGATTTAAATATATCAACCAAATAATTACTATGCTTTTCTTAATGTCACACTCCATACATGCATATCAAATAAAACGTATTCATGTGTGTAAATTGACATCGAAGAAATAAAGACATGCATGAGCCTTGGTTGAATTCATATGTTTTTATTCTTCTCTTTCGTGTTTTTTGCATATATGCTGACGGAGATGCCACTCAATTTCAATTTGTCTTATAAGAAAATAAAAGATGTTCGTTAAATTAAAGTTAGAGAATCACATAATCATTACTGCAAGCAACAGAACAAAAATAATCTATTACTCGTTAGAAAAAAAAATAATCTATTACTCGCTTTTTGGCTACAAAGAAGCGATTAAAATTCTTAAGAACAGAAAGTTCTGCTTTCTCAAGAGGTAAAAGATGGCAAAATTTTTAAGATGGTTTTATTTGGTCTACCTCAATTGAAAAATGAAATAAATGAGGATGAGTTTGTTAACAGGCACAGTATAAAGCCGGTAAGTATAAAGGAAATTACAACTAAGCAATCTAGTTAGGTTGATGCGTTACACTTAATCTAGTTCGACAGACACCAATTTTCAAAACGTGAAATAATGAAAAACAGGTATTTTTGGAAAAAATCAATTCGTTAAATAATGAAAAAGGTATATTTGTTATATATCTGTTTTTGGAAAAAATCAATTCGGGGATATAAAGGCCATACCCAATGCACCAAATGTTCAAGAACTGTAACCGAATCGTATGCTCGCTATATGCAGGTAATCGTGACTTCTCTGTTGGGACATTATATAAAATCGGTCAAGATGGAAACATAGCATTCAAATGTTATTACTGCGCTGAGAAGAATCTAAGAAATGTTGACCAGAGGCCTGATGGCCCAAAGTGCCCTCGTAGCAAAAAGTATTTAGAAATACGCCAGAGTGTAACGGCCAAAACTTAAAATTTAATAAACGACAAAATTATACAAGGTTCACTGCAGATGATACACTTATCAAAGTATGAACATCAAAGTAAAATTTGCGATTCTCGATTTTGAACTATAAGACTATACTTTAAAGTTTTGAAAAGCAAACGCCTTGATAACAGCAGTGATGATATTTCTAACGAAATGCTACTGGTAATATTCTTCGATGCTGTTGATGCAAAGGAAAAAATTAAAAACATGTTTAACAAATTAAGATCATGGGTATGATGCTTAAACATGCATCATAATTTCACAGGTACCCCATGCTTCACAGCTCGAACTAGTTCTTCATAACAAAAATGTTGATATTCTTATACTCAACGAAACGTTATTAAACCTCATCATAAACTTTTACTTAGAGGCTACAAAATTTGCAGAGAAGGCCGGATAACTTACTTAGAAGGTGTACTCATAGCGAAAAAAAGTAATATGGAACATAATTTATTACCAAAAATTAAAACACATAGTATTGAGAATACCTCTAAACAAGTTTTTATTAATAGACGATTAGTTATTTTTCTTCTGCGTATAACCCAATGCACACAGCAAACCTTACTCTTAAAAATAATTCATGTTACTCAAAAATTTTTGAAAAACCGAACAGAGTAATAGGCATTAATCTAAAAAACATAATATTCTTATACAAAATGTGTATCAGACCGATTTTGACTTATCGTTGCCCCAGACTTGGCAAGACTGCTTAAATTCAAACAAAGAAGCCTCAAATTATCCAGTAAGAAAAATAGAAAATAATAATACGCCACCTTCTCCGTAGATTCCCACTTACTTACTACGTTCAAATCTTGAACATAAAATGATAAGTTCATTTGTAGGGGACTAGAAGCTGTCATTTAATAAAAAATGCAGATCGTCTAATTTTGAAACTATAAGATATTTATTTAGTAATCACTAATATTATTTTGGAAATAAAGATTTTAAGTTCGTTATTGTTTAAGCAAATTTGAAATAATCTTTTTGAAATCGGTTATCTTTTGATAAAGTTATAAGATCTGAAACCTTTTTCAAATTCGAGGTTACCTACTTTAATGCCCTGTGGTACTACCCTGTACTGAAACAGGGTGTATCCAAATGCAATAGGAAAAAAAGCTCCTCTACAAATCGCAGTTTGTTTCACGAAAATCGAGTAAATAGTTTAGAAGTTCCAGACTTGTATTCCATTTTTTTGTGGTTCACGCCACTGTGCACTGTGTTTTTAAAAGTTTCTTATATTTAAGTAAGTATTTTGTAATTGCTGTAGGTCTTCTACGTAAATTTTCATTTTTTAAGTTGATATTCAATACATTTTTAAAATAATATTAAAAATAAAATTCTTTTTAGCTTAGGTTCATATTTTAATTTTAAGAAAGAAAAATTACTTGTAAATGCATGTGTACGTTTTCCAAAGAACACAAGAAAATTATAGACACTAGCAGAATGAAATGTTGCATTTTTTTAATCGCTACATCCTGCATTTGTATCCTTCGCATCTATCTACCTTAGGTTGTGTTCATTGTAAACATCATCTATTTAACCAAATTATCGATATCAATTTGGTTAGACGAACTCCATGTTTTTTTTTTCAATTTTTTCTCAAATTAATTGTAAATAATTTTTCTTTCTAAAATTTTTTTGGAAATTAAATTTAATAAAGGGACCTGGGCCGAAAAAGATAATTGTAATTCATGTATAATATCCAGGGTTCAAATCCTGATTTGTGAAAAATTAGACAAATGTTTTTTCGAAATATTCTCCTTCTGAGATAAATCCAGAAGAAATAATGGAAGAACTTCGCCTCTTAAAGTTTAATAATTTAAAGTTTAGTTACAACAAAGTCCAAAAAGGAAGACTATAAACTTTCAATTTTTCTAGTACAAATATCTGCTGAAAGCAACATAAAATCGTTAAAATCAATTAATTTAATAGTGTTTCGATGTGTTAAGTGGAAAGCACTAAAAAATAAGAGATTTCCAGTGTAAAAAAGCCAAGAATTTTTCGAAAGTACCTTTAATTGATCTATGAAGCCAAAATGTGGTAAATATGACAAATCGCATGTGCAGAGAATGTTGACATCAACAAAAATATACTCTAATGTCTACAATATATACCCCTCATCGTCAAAATTCTGAAAAAGATAAAAAGAATTGCAGTATATAACAGTTGGTCTTCAAAGTTGAATTTACATTTTATCCAATTAAATACTTAACTTTCAAAAAAATAACAGATACAAGCATCGAGAATTAATGCCTTATAATCAAGTTTAGATGTTTATGACTACAAGTCCTAACATAGGCAATATAATTTCCAGAAAATTTAATATTATAAATATAAACGTTAATTCTTAAATAAGATTAAATATAAGATATGATTTACAAAACTTAATAAATGCAAACATAGTACCATTGGAGGAGGTGGTACCGAAATTCTAATTAAAGAACAAACAAAAAATTAAAAAGAACCACAATGAAATCATAATTTTATTTAGATTTTTGGAAATTTCTTTTATAAGGATACCTTAAGGGCCAAGGTGTACATAACATACATAGAAACATAAGTATATATATGTGGATATATTATATAGTATAGAATTGTGGTAGGATTAAATTGTTTTCAATGTTTACAGAACTTTTTAAGATATGATTTTTTATAAGCCTCATAAAAAGTTGTCAATTTTTATATTTGTTAAAGTAAACAATTGTTTATTTTGAACAAATTAAGTGTAGTTGCTATCGGGCGATCTATAAAGCTCAGTACAAGACCTTAAACATTTTCCTTCGAATTCCCTAATTTTTTCCATTTATGAAGGAGATATTTCAAACCAGATTGTGCATCCATATATTATAATTGGACGATCTTATGTTTTGTACAAAAAATTTTTACATCTTTTTCAATTAACTTTGTAGAAAATAAAGATTTATATATAAGAGGGGCTTTTCTGAATTTATCTTTTTGTAAATTAACGTGAATGTTGAAATGTAATTACTAAATAAAATATATAAGAATATAAGAGGAGCTTTTTAAATTAACATGGGTGTTGAAATATAAATACTTATCCATATTAACACCTAAATGCATATATTTGGTAGTAATTTTTGTATTATTTAGATAAGATATTATTTTAAATTTTTTAATATTTGTCCTAACATTATAGTTGCATTTTTGACTGGTGGGCGAAACAAAATAGATTCGCATTTATAGACGTTAATTTTCATTTTCCAGTCAGAGGCATACTTTTCAAATATATTGTAAATTCTAAGCAAATTTCTATTATTTTTTTTAACACTGTTATCAGATTAATATATTAAAATACCGTCCGCAAAATTTATTACTTTTTCAAATGATATTTGAAAGTTCATGTACATCAAGGCATTTTAATTTAACAGCAGTTCTAAAACAACTACAACAACAACAAAACATATTTTTTTTTTTTTTTTTTTTTGAAAAATATGTTTTAGATGTCAAAATCAACAACGCTGCACATAGGGACAAATAACCCAATTAAAAAATGGAATCTTGTATATTTTATTAAATGTAACAACTATTGCACATAATATGTTCTATATACTAGCACACAGTAAATTTTTATTAGTTTGTACGTGCAAGGTATAGATGTTGCTGAGGTATAAGCCAATTAAAAATAAATAAATTTAAATACTTGTTTTTTTTTTTAATAAAACAACCATGTTTCTTTATGATGCTTTAAGCATAAGTTTGGTATTTTTTGAGTATTAATAGTACACTTAACATTATATACGTGTGTTTTTACATGGGCATTCTCTTAATGACTGTCGTTATTTTAAGGGTACCTTCTTCTATGTAATTTCTTTCCAATAATTTTATCTCAAAACTGTAAATGTTTATAAGTAAAATTTTGATTTTCATTATTACCACAATATTTCTTATCTTAAAATATTGTTACGTTTATTTAAATTTATAAACGTTTATTTTATTAAGTTCTTTTATTGCAACTTTAATACACACAATTTAATTACTACTTTAATTAATTACACTTTAATTAGACGATTATTTACTTACAACTTTACAAACTGCTTACCGCAAGATTTTCACTGGTTGACGTTTCCACTAAGAATGAATCAGCCAGTATGGCCGTTCCTTTTATGTATCCAATGTTACGCCGGTTCTTGAATATGCTAGAACTTCCTCCATCTGTTAGTAGAATATTTTGCGCATTTAACTTTGTAGACACATGATGATTGTTATTTGATTCTACAACCTTTCATTATTATTTTGAATTTATTATACATGCTGCATTTTTATTAGTGTGTATTGCGTCTATTTTTATTGCTTTATGTTAGTTGTTTTTGTTTTTTGATAAAAAAGTTTTTGTAGAAACTTCTGGCTTTGTAAACAGACGCAATAGGTCGTTTCGTTTTACTCTGTCGGTGACAATTACTTTTATTTGTTTTTATGACCTAAATAAAGCATTTTCGCAACAATATGTTTACAAAATATTTATCATAATGACAAAACAAATATTTCTTGTTTTAGATAATGTTTGGGATTAAAACTAGGACAAATAACCGAATTACGACGACAAAATTGGAATTTTGCGAAATGTAACCAATATTGCAATTAATATGTTCTTTACGGTAGTACGCAATCAACCTATAAGTATTTATTTTTTAACGCATCATTAGCCTGTACGTGCGTCCAAGGTATTATTATCTGTTACATCATCTTACATGAGATAAAAAATATATTTACTAGAACAAAAGGTTATGACAAGTTTTGTACTATTAAGAGGTACTCAAAAAATAAAAATGCTAAAGTAATGCTTTATATGCTTTTCACGTACATACTAAAGTGTTGCGTTAAAAAATAATTTGTAGTATATGCATATTGTAGAGTACAAATGCATACTCTGATTTAGTTTAAGTGCAAGCATACAACGTATTGGGTTGCACTAAATTATTACAAAGTATTACTTTGAACCAACCGCATATTTTTTTATATTTGTGTGTGTTGTTTATGGAGTAATACTTTCAGTTTGTATGTCACTATTGTGAAGTAAGTCACTTTGGAAATCTGATCCAAGTAATGGGAATGCACAACAAGCGCCAACTAGAACACAGTTCATGCATGTTTAATACAGCAAAGTATATTGAGTGTAATTTTATTCTAATTATTTGAGTAGAGTTTAAGTTATTGAGTGAGTTTAGAAAGTCACTCATAGGATTAGAAAATGTATAGTATATAAGAACAAAGATTTGTATGAATAAACAATCAATCTTATTTTTGATCATAAAACATAAAGAACGAGTTCTTCTTTACAAAATACTTATAAGTTCACTGTGTGCTAGTTTATAGAACATATTAAGTGCAATAGTGGTTACATTTAACAAAAAACAAAATTCCCTTTTTGTCATGCTAATTCGATTATTTGTCCCTTTGTGCAGCGTTGTTTTAGCATCTGAAAACATATTTTACAAAAACAAAATACATGCTGTTTTTATACCCATCACCACAAAGTGTAAAAAAAGGGTATATATAAGTTAGTCATTCTGAGTGTAATTTCTACAATATCCATTTCCGACTCCATAAAGTATATTTATTCTGACTTCTTATGCATAGCGAAGTCGATTGAGTGATATACATTTGTCCGTCTGTCCGTCCGTTTTAGTGTTAAAATCAAGTTAGCCGAGGCACTAGATGTGCTTAAGAAAATATATGTATGTTATTCGATCAGACATAGTGTTGAAAGAGGTGCTGTTGAAAATCAGCACGATCGGTCCATGTCAATCGAGGCAGCAGGCAAAACACCAGGCCTACCTCTAATTTTTTCATGTCATTTGGAACAATAAAGTAACACCAGGCAAAAAAAAAAAAACGCCCCATGCGTTAGAGAATTAAAAATAAGAAAATAACATTTTGAAAAAATTGGTACTCGCCCATATTTTCCGTGTTACGGGGCTCTGAAAATTTCAAATTTTTTAAATTATCAATATGGGTATCATATATATATATATATATATATATATATATATATATATATATATATATATATATATATATATATATATATATATATATATATATATATATATATATATATATATATATATATATATATATAAATATATATATATATATATATATATATATATATATATATGTACGTAGTAATAATTTTTTTTCTATATAGCACAAAAAGCGAATAAAAGGCATAACTAAGTTTCTCATTTGCTTGTAATTTCTACAATGTCCATTTCCGACCCCGTATTTTCCGAAATATCAATATAAATATTATTTTAAAGGTTTTAAAGAGGTCTTTAAGGAAATACTATTTTTTTAATGCTAAACCCATTAAGAGCCGATGGCATTTTTATGTAAAATTATATGTATTTATATAGTACTTAAGTTTTCTTATTTAAACCTTCACCACAGTGTGTTCCTAAAAATATAAATATTTAAAATTATAAATTAAACGGTGTTACCGTAATTTGGCCAAAATTTTGAACAGTTTTTGAAAGACCATTGAAATTTGAAAGGAGCTTTTGTGCTAAGTCCGCTGTACAACACACATAAACTTTTGGTTTTTGCTATATGCTATAAAACGTCTAAAAAATTTTATAAAATCTTTTACAACGTTGAAAAATATCTGTGCTGACTTATTTAAAACCACACAGTAAAAAAACGGAAGAAGCAAGCAAGGAAAAAACAACCAAAAACTCTCTTTTTTAAATCTACGACAACAACATATTTTTATTTTTTTATTGATATTAGTAGATCATACATAATTGCTTAAACAAATCAATTTTGTAATGTAGATACATATGCACACAAAACTTATTTCATTTATATAAACAACAGCAAATATTTTTTTTCCGCGATTTTTCCGCGTAAGTCAATAAGTCTAGAAAACACGATTGTGCAGGTCCGTTAGTCTGTTGTATAGCGTTCTCTGTCTTGTGTGACGTAGGTATAGAATATTCGTGTGGAAAGTGTAACAGAATTAAAGTTAGAGAGCCAAAAATCTCTTTTAAACACTCATTCTCATTCTATTATATATATAATTAAGTTAACGTAATCGACGTTGCTTTATAAAGTGGCACTTGATCCATAATGGGTAAATTCTCTTTTAGTTTGTTTCCCAAAAATATTCAACGAGATTATGCTGACTGTGCGTCTGTTACAACGGATATTATACTGAAGGCAGAGTGTATTTAAGTAAGTTGATCATTACACGAGTTGCGGTATCAGCATTTAATGCAGTAGCTGTTGGCTACTTTATTTATAAGTAAAATATTTAATTTTAGTTTTTTAAGGAGACTCAAAGAAAACAGAACGTAAAGTTCTAACGATAAATAAATTAAATAAAATCTAAAAAGAAACTTAAATTAATTGGCGCCCAAATGGTTTATAAAACTAAAAAATTTCTACTCGTATAAAGAAAACATTTTTTGAAATTAAGACAAGGTGAAGAATTGAACGTAAAATTAAAACCCCAAAAGTTAAAAAAACTTAAAGCCATTTAAAAAAGAACACCCTAAAAATATAACAAAGTGAGAAATTGTAACATAAAATTAAAAATACTAAAAGCTAAAAGGCTTAGTAAACCTTTAAAAAACACTTGACATTTTAATAAATTGAGAAAAATTGACTTAAGAACTAAATAACATAAAAATCTTTAATAGTTAAAAGCTTAAAAAACTTAAAACTAAACATCTTAAAATCTAAAAAAAATAAAGTGGCTAAAAGGAAGACTTTAAAAGTCAAGTCTAAAAATAAATCGAAATTTAAATAAAAAATAAACAGAAGTCTCTTATTAACGCTTTAAAATTCAAAACAAAAAAGTTAAGACAATAAAAAAGTGGGGTGAATAGAAAAATTTTAAAATTTAATTTTTCCAATGACTTAAGGACTTAATAATACAAAAACCTTTCAATATAAAATAACAAAGACAAATAATCAGCTAAAAAAATTTTCTAAAAGTAAAGATTAAAAAATACAGAAATTTATGTGAGTAAAAAGAAAACTCTGAAACTAAAGACTAAAACGATTATAAATTGAATAAGAAAAATAAAAAAAAATTTTCATTGAAATTCTGCGAGTGCAACATACCCCCTACTTGAGAAGAATTAGGATAAAAGAAAACAGGGTCATCAGAGCTTCGAAATAGCTCGGGCTACGTTGACGAATATTGGTAACCTCGAGGAACCCCCCAAAGCCATCAAGGTCCACTTAAGTTATAGCGATGTTGTATTTGTAAGTTATGTTTAATGATTTTTAAAATTTGTAATAATAGATTCTTTTGGTTTATGAGAAATTAAATACATTTTAAGTATTATTGTAATATTTATTTGTGAATCTTTGGAAGGGTAGATTAATGGCGACACCAAATCCCAAAAGCATGCCTTCGATAGGGAGATAGAATATATTAGGAAAAAAGTTGATGAGTGCGTTATTCAAACCCAGAGGTTCAAACATACGAGGAAGTAACAATAGACTAGCGACGTCAATGTGACGAGTCACTTGACGTTGTAAAATCTTTACCGGACTGTGATGGCCGACCAGAAACTTACGTTTCATGGCGTCAGGCCGCGCATACGGTCTATAAGACTAATGAGAACTGCAATGGTATTTCCAAGCATCATCAGGCTGTGGCAATCATTCGAAATAAAATAAAGGGGGCAGCTGATATGGTGCTCTCTTCTTTCAATACAGTCCTAAATTTTAAGGAAATTATAGTCCGCTTAGACTTCGCTTATTCTGATAAACGACCAATTTATTTGATCGAACAAGAACTCTCAATTCTTCGTCAAGGAAATATGACAATTCTTCAATTCTACGACGAGATTGAGAAGAAACTGACTTTGTTGACGAATAAAATAATTATGACGTACGATAAAGCCATCGCGACGACGATTAATGAAAAATATAGAATGGACGCACTTTAGGTGTTCATTTCGGCAACGAAGAAGGCATTAAGTAATGTACTCTTTTCGGCCTAGCCGAAGGATTTACCTTCTGCTTTGGCATTAGCCCAGGAGGTTAAGCCTAATCATGAACGGTATTTGTTTGCCAGTAATTATACTAGATGCTAGAGGATAAAGAAAACCAGAAACTTGGATTTAAATCACGGAACGGAATGACTAAATAGGAACCCACATTTTTTCAAACGTCAAAGTTTTAACAATAGGGCCCCTAACAAGAACAACAAGTCGTGCCAATGGAGGTAGATAACTCATCTCGCTTAAGGCAGTCGACAGGATTACAGGAACCTACGCAGGGTTATTATAACAACCAAGCTCCTGTTCGGGCAATGAAGCGTCAGAACGAAAGTTCCGCTAGGTTTACTGGACCGAAACAGCAGAGAATTAATTACATGTCCCAAGAAAATGTCTCAACGGAACAAGAATAATACGAACAACAAGCATATTCAGTTACATCGGCGATGAACAACAATTTGACCAGATAAATTTTTTAGGTAGGACTCCCTTCTGCAATTCATACAAAGAGCAGTAGCGGGGAGAATCATTAGACTGCTAATAGACACAGGGGCTTCCAAAAACTACTTTGAACCCCTCCGGGAACTAAAGAGTGTAGCCCCAGTAGAAAACCTTTTTTTGGTTAAGTCAATCCATGGTTTCAATACCATTGATGAAAAATGTATCGCTTACATATTCAAAACGAATAGTACTTATTTTTATTTTTGATAATTTTTCTGTATTGTTTTAGCAATTTAATTATCCTACCAAGCACCTTTTCCATTTTGCAATACGGAGCTAATGCAGTTCATTTTGATGGGCCCAAATATCTCACACTTGGAAAATTGTCCTTATTAGGAAGTCGAACCACATATTTGGCACCCGTTTGTCTTTGAACTATTTTATAAAATATTGTACAGTATTCAAATTCACAAATCCTTTTTATTTGTCGTTGTGGAAACCATGGTTATGAAGCTATTTATATAAACTAGGTATTCGGGTCCTGAAAGATACCAACCAATTGTAATTCCCTGGCTTATAAAGTGTCGGCATCATATTTTACATCTTCTACGTTAATAAATAGCAAGTAATCTCCTCATTAAATCATATCAATAGCTGGTCTTTGAAAAAGATATGGATCCGCTAGATTTATTTATTGGGCAAGATTGCTCTTTTAATTTGAAAAAAATAGTGACTTAAGGGATCCGATTGACAATCAGTTGTAATTGGTTTTGGATTTACTGCGTGTTTAACGAAATTTTTCTACCAAGGCTAGATCCGGAAGGCCTTTAATTATTACTTGATGATGGTGGTTTTTGTGTGATAAAAGTCTGATTCGTTTTTGATATTCGTCTTTAAGATGCAATATGGTAGTATGTTTTTGATTGCATCTATTGCATAGATTCATGCTAGCACATTAAGACTTAACGTGTCCAGACGATAGGCACTTTAAGAAAAGCGTATTGGAAAAAACTAACTTTATTTCTTCACTTGGATTTGGATGGTTTTCTACTATATTTCGCAATAATTTTTCTACTCGTCTGTCTCTGATTTGGTGTGAAAGACTTGAGATCTCAATTGCTTTTTATAAGATTTCGATTCTTTTCGATAGAAATTCAATCTTTTGCTTATCCCTATTTATAAGGATATCCAATGAAGTAGAGGCCAGTAGCTCAAAAAACAAAATAGCTGCAGTTTTTGAAAAACTAATAGTTAAAGCCGAAAATATATATTAGCCTCTAAACACCTGTATTATAGCAATTAGATCTGACTAAATGTAAAACATTATCAGTATACAAAAACGAAGGATAGCACCAATATATCCCGGAAGGCTACCCTTGAGGAACTCCTGGAAAACAATGTAAGCATATCAAGCTTATTAACAAAACCAAGTAATCAACAGAAATAAAGGCGTTTCTTAGATCAGGTGATACTACAGAGTAACAGTAACCCCTGTCTAATGGGCTGCCTGCACTAATGAACACCACTGGCCAAAAGAAAAATAGAAAGGTACCATTTTATGGCTTTAAAATAAAACAATCCGATTGATGGCTGAATTCTTATTGCCTTGTATTGAAAACAACCGCATATTCAAAAGTTTTTTTATAGTGTAGAATTTTAATTTTTAATTTTTTGACTTGCTAATGCAGGTAAACGCAAATTTAGATTTTAAAAACAAACAAATCGGAACTCAGAGCGGTTCGGAGACAATAAAATTTTTAAAGTGTGCAAATGCGAATTTCACACAGGTGGAGGATATAATAGTACCCCACAATGTTACTGAAAAATTTCAGAAAATGATGAAAAACCTATTAGGAGTTTTTTCAAGCCCTAATGAGTCACTACCCTTTAATACAAACATCGTCGCCACTATTCGCACGGATAATAATGATCCGGTTTACTCAAAGCTTTACCCTTACCCGATGGGTGTGGCCGACTTTGTCAATAATGGAATTCGTAATTTGCTAAAAATTTTATAATTAGGCCATCTAGGTCCCCCTACAAAAATCCTATATGCGTTGTTGACAAGAAGATTTTAGGAAACCATGTGAAAAAACTACTGACGACAGGTGCCCCATTCTAGATGTTACAGTGATTTTATCAAATCTTGAAAAAGCAAGATATTTTACAACGCTCGATCTCAAATCAGGCTTCCGGCATTTTTCAGAGAGCTATCGATGACGTTCTTATGGAGCAAATAGGGAAAATATGCTACGTTTATGTAGATGATGTTACAATATTCTCAGAAAGCGAAAGCGATGATGTTAACCACATTGCGTGGGTTTTGGATAAATTGCATAAAGCTAATATGAGAGTCTCACGTAAAAAGTCACACTTTTTTGAGGAAAGCGTTGAATATCTCGGCTTTTTTGTGACCAGAAATGGCATTAAAACAAGCTCTGATAAAGTAAGAGCGATTCTCGACTATGAACAGCACACCACCCTGTTCAATGTCAGATCTTTTTTGGGACTCGCAAGCTGCTATAGATGTTTCATTAAAGATTTTGCTTCGATAGCAAACCCACTGACCGATATTCTGAAGGATGATAACGGCAAGGTGGGCGCTCACCAGTCAAAAAGGATTAGAGTTAATTTCAACGAAAAGCAGGTTCAAGCATTTAATAAATTGAAAGCAATATTATATTTAGAGGAAGTCATGTTGCTGTACCCAGACTTTAAGAAGCCATTCGATCTAACGACGGATGCTTCTTCGTTAGATCTAGGGGCAGTCCTATCACAAGGTGAAAGACCGGTCACTATGATTTCCAGAACTTTGAAAGACAGAGAACTGAATTTTGCAACTAACGAACGCGAGTTGCTTTCTTTAGTATGGGCTTTACAGAAGCTTATAAACTATTTCAATGGTGTTAAAAATTTAAATATTTACACAAATTACAACCCCTCAAGTTTGCGGTCTCAGACAGAAACCCAAACGCTAAGATAAAACGATGGAAATCTTTTGTAGATGAACACAATGCTAAGATTTTCCAAAAGCCTGGCAAAGAAAATTATGTCGCCGAGGCATTGTCACGGTAGAATATTAACGCCCTAGAGGAAGAAGTTCTCTCTGATATATCTGCAGTCCATAGCGAAGTGTCTTTCACATACACGATTGAAGCAACGGTCAAGCCACTCAACTGCTTTCGAAAACAAATAGTTCAAGAAGAGGCATGTTTTGCGCATAAACGAAATTTCATACTCTTCGGCGAAAAAACTTGTCATGTGATTGAGTTCACCGATAAGAACACACTCATCGACGAAATAAAACTGGCTGTGAATCCAGGAGTAGTAAATGCAATACACTGCGATCTTTCAACGCTAGCTTGCATTCAGTACGAATTGGTGAGATCCTTTCCAACAACTAGATTTTGGCACTGTAGGAAAATGGTATTGGATATTTTTGATAAGAACGAACAGATGGAAATAGTAAACACAGAACATAATCGTGCTCATAGGGCGGCTCAAGAAAATGTAAAACAGATTCTTGACGATTATTATTTTCCAAAGATGACCAAATTAGCAAATGAAGTTGTGGCAGGCTGTAGGATCTGTATAAGAGCCAAATATGATAGACATCCGCGTGTGCAGGAGATAGGTAAACCACAATACCGTCTTACGTAGGGGAAACGCTACATATCGACATATTCTCCACAGACAAAAAATACTTCCTTGCTTGCGTGGATAAATTTTCCAAATTCGCTGCGGTTCAACCGATACAATCGCGTACAATCATAGATTTAAAAATCCCAATCATGCAGCTAATCAACCTCTTCTCGGATACAAGGAGCATATACTGTGACAATGAGCCATCGTTTAAATCTGAAACCATCACTTCTATGTTCAGAAACCAATTCTATGCCAAAGTAGCAAACGCTACTCCATAGCACTCCATAGTACTTCAAATGGTCAGGTAGAACGTTTCCATAGCAGAATCACAGAGATTGCTAGGTGTTTAAAACTTAAGACAAACATTGACAGCATAATAGAGCTAATAATGTTTGCTATCGCTAAGTACAATAGAACTTTTCATTCGACGACCAACAGAAAACCTATAGACGTTTTTCATAGTAAGACAATTGAAATCAGAAAAGAAATAAAGGATAAAATATAAAGGCTCGACGAGACCAGGTTGACAGACACAATCCTTCCAGACAAAATGAAATCCTTGACGTAGGAGACCGTGTCCTCGTAAAAAACAATAAGAGACTAGGGAACAAATTAACCCCTTGTATACGGAGGAAAGAATAGAAGCAGATTTGGGAACCACGGTCCACAAGGACAACCTAAGATAGGAACTCCTCTTTCAGAATTACATTCTAAAATTTTTTTATCGTTAGTTGCTTTTGCTGAGGTTTCTCTTTTATTATTTTCCCATAGGATTTGGCTTCTGATGCTTCCACTTTGGAGGGCCACACCAAAATTAACTGACTATTCTAATTCCGTCTATATCCCCATAGCAGACGGGAATGTAATCATATAGCAAGACTTCGACTATCTACAGCATACGAGCAACTTAACGGTGTTCTCCGAGATGGCTGATGAAACTAAACATTTGACAAGTCATTTTCCTTCATCTCACATGGTAAAAATTTTGGACTCGGACATAGCTCGAATCAACACCATTTTGGCATCATTGAACATTCACCATCGACACGCTAGAAGCATCAATATTGTGGGCACTTCCTTAAAGGTCGTCGCTGGAACACCTGATTTTGATGACTTCGAAACAGTCAGATTTAACCAACGCACAGTGGCTGAAAATCGTTTTTCGTTGGCCAAAATTCTGTAACTTTTGAACCGATCAAAATATTGAAATAATTTTTTTTTAATGGATAGATATTTAGTTCAGCTTTATTCAGTTTCAATTACATTAAAATTGATTGAGGACTTTTTAAGAAATTCGAGGTCAAAGTTGAACATTTTAATTTCTTTAACTTTCAGAGTGAAATATGGGTTTATTCTGTGTGTAACATAGTAAAATATCCCTCTAAGATCCAAAAAAGTATATATATTCTTGATCAGTGATGAAATCTAAGACGATATAGCTATGTCCGTCTGTCCATACGTCCGTCCGTCCATCCGGCCGTCCGTCCATTCGCCTGTCTGTATGAACACGATTCAGTCTAAACGAAAAGAGCTAGACCCTTGAAATTTGGTACATATATATCTTGAAGGATAGGGCAGGCTAAGTTCGTAAATGGGCCAAGTCGGACCAGGGGAAAAAAAATTCCCCTAAAAAGAACTAAACCAACCCCTGAAAAACTACACATTTTTACAAGTTTTTTTGTAAATTTGTTAAGCAAATGAAACATTTTTATGTCAAAGAAGGTTCAAGGTCTTTACCCTGGAGCCAGAAAATCATAAAAATTGATTTTTGGACCCCGCCCCCTTTTTGTGGGCGTTTATATAGCATATTATATGAAAAATAGTGTCAATAATTAACAAATTGTATTACGTAAGCCTAGATTGCATAAAAAATTAATTTTTAAGCTTTCATGACGAATGGAAAATGTACTCGGATCTTCTGCGCTACCTTCACCTCACCCCCCCCCCCCCCCACCCCAACAAAAATTTTTTGATCTTCTACGCTACCTTAGCCTCACCATCCCCTTGCCCCTCCATCATCCTATATAGTTGGAAGGTATTTAAGATTGGACTCGGTCGAATATAACGTTTTAACTTATTTTTTACTAATACAATGTTTTCCGTACTTAAAGAATAATGAAAGGCAATTATAATTTTTATTCGTTTGACTTAAATATTAATTGCAAATATTCCATATTTTGTTCTGTGCTATTTCTGTTCTTTAGCAGTTTTTTGGCTTCTTCATCTAAATCCCGATGGTCCACTTTCCATTGATTTCGAATACTGGATACGAACGGATCTGACGTTGCCAATAATATATTAAATAGATCTTCATTTGTTGAATTCCGTGAAATTTTCCTAGTATTGTGCTCTCTATAAAATATGTAATCCTTGTTCCTTTTTTCCTGAGCCTCCTCTGATAGATCTCCAAGTGGCACCAAATGATATTTAATGACATCTTCACCATGATAAAGGATTTTGTGAATGTTGCAGACATATTTCTTTATGGGTAGTTAGTTGTATATATTTTTGCAGTTTCCTTAGCATAATCTCCAAATTTTCTACAGTCAATTTCTTTTTTTTTTTTTTTTTTTTTTTTAATTAGGACCAGCACTCAGGGGATGACCCCTACTTATGCAATGCATTGTGCCAGAACTAGGAAATTAGGTTTTGGGATGGGGGATAGAGGGAGTAGTGCTTGTGAACATTTGATTTGAATCTTTGCACATTGAAAGTGGCAGGAAAGACCTCTGCAGGGAGTTTATTCCACATACGAACTGTTCGGCCAAAAAACGAATTCTCTCTGTAATGCGTTGTGCGATTCACTGGCCAATCGACCACAAAGGAATGCGCTCTTGATGCAGATCGCGTTGCGCGTATGAAATTACGGTTTTCAGGAACAAGTTCCCTGATTTCATAAGAGCACATTCCGTTGTAGTAACGATAAAACAGTGAAACACACCCCACATTGCGTCGATGCTCCAGTGAGTCAATAGAGCTGGATACCCTACTGTCACCGATGAGTTTCTTCGCTCTCTCCTGTACGCGGTCGAGTAACTCCAAAATAGACTTTGAAGCACCGGCCCATACATGAGAGTTGTATTCCATTTTCGGTCTGATATAGGTGACATAGATAGTAAGGAGATCAGATGGAGTGAAGTATTTCTTACACCGTTTCAGAAAACCTAGGCACTTGAATGCTTCTTTTGCAATATGAAAAATGTGCTTGTTCCAACGAACATCGCATTGAATTTTCATGCCAAGAACATCGAGAGCTTCTGATTCCTTAATATATGTATCACCCATAATTACAGATGACGTAGCATGTTCAGCAGTACGCCTGTGCGAAAGCACACAGCACTGGGTTTTATTAGCGTTAAACTGAACCCTGTTCGCCAGGCCCCATTCGGAAATTACTAAAAGGTCGCGATTAAGGGTATCGTCCATGTGCTTTCTCACAGCCCCAATTTCCTGAAGGCTTGGTCTACTGCGAAACGAAAATGAATGGCATATGCTACTGTCATCTGCAAAAGAATAAATAGGGTTGGAAGTCTGACGTAGAAGGTCATTAAGAAAAATAAGAAATAGGGTAGGGGAAAGGACGGAACCTTGCGGTACCCCTGAATTTAACTTGAACTCGTTTGATGAGATCCCATCTATAACAACTCGTATAGTGCGATCCCTGAGAAAGCTCGATATAAGTCGAGTGAAGCTATTACCGACACCAAAAGCAATAAGTTTTGATATGAGTGCACCATGCCACACTCTATCAAACGCCTTGGAAATATCTAAAGCCACCACCTTACTTTCGCCGAAACGGTGAATGGATTGACACCATTTTTCCGAAAGGAAGGCCAATAAGTCACCCGTAGAGCGAGCCCTACGGAAGCCGTACTGCCGGTCACTAAGTAAGCTGTTGGACTCCAGATATTTCACAAGATGAAAATTAAGCATACTTTCCATTACTTTGGAAAGCGCAGAGCAAATTGCGATTGGGCGGTAATTTTCAGGGTTGCTAGCCTCTCCCTTTTGGCGCTAACGTCGAAGAGCACTGCTTCAAGACCAGTGCTGGAATTCCATCCGGACCAGGGGACTTGTGTATGTTGAGATCCGCTAAAACCTTTTTAACTGCACGTGCTCGAAAGAATATATCTGGCATAGTTACTGATACTCTTTCCAGTGCGGGCAGTGGTTGATTGCTCTCCGGCAAGTAGGAGTTACTTGCAAAAATTTCAGCCAAGACGTTAGCTTTATCAACCGGGTCGTTAATTATTTGATCATCCTTTAAAAGAGGCGGAATTGAGGAACTAGCATTATCCTTCACTCTTTTAACGAATGACCAAAAGCTCTTGCTACCCCGAGAAGTAGTAAGAACTTTAGCACGAAGGCGCTGCTCGTATAAAGCTTTTTCGCGTCTTAGTACTTTGGCACACGAAGATCTCGCCTTTTTGCGTAGCAAATCAGTTACGGCGTTTTTGTTACACCGCCATATACTGAATGCTTCCTCTCTGGATCTGACTGCATTTTTGCACGTCTGATTAAACCAAGAATTCTTTCTTGGATTAACACGGATTTGCTTAGATGGAATAAAAGTTTTCATTCCAAGCAAAATAATGTTCACAACCATTTCTGCCATGGCATCGACTTTATTGTCCAGAAAACAAAGTTTCCAATTAAAATGCCGAAAAAATTCGTTGAGCTCAGCCCAACGAGCCTTTTCGTACATATATTTTAAACGTTTCGTGGCCATTTTTGAAACGTTATGAAGATTAGCGACCGCAAGTACTTCTAGTATTATTTTAAATCTGAAAATAAGGTTAAAATCCACTCCTGTTATTTCAGATGCTGTTTCTGGATCTGAAAAGAATCTTCTTGCGGTATTGCCATCATTTGTATTGCCTGACCCTTGTTTTGGCTGATCTATAATCAGTCCACGTTTGCGATATTCATCATGAACAAATTTTTCTTTTTTGAACTTCTTAACTCTTTGTTGGTCTCGTTGTTTCTTATTGATCCTGAAGACCCGAAATCCAAATCATAACTGATTTTTAGTATGTATTCCATAAGTCGTCTTCTTGCGTGTAGTGGTGATAATTCAAATTCATATGCATCGGTATTATCTAACGATTTTGCTGGGACTTGGTTTAATTGGGTTGATGTTGCTTGGCATATAATGCAGCTGGATGCAGCCTTCGTGTTAGTCAAAGCCTGACCCACTTTTCCATCTATCATTGTCAGGACTAACTGGTAGCTTACTTCAATTTGCTGCCAATCTAACTGTAATTGTAATGTTGTAATTTGGGCCTTGATATCACTAATTTCTTTATTAATAACATCATTTGTTTCTTTTTTGAATTGAAATTTGATTGGCCTGCAGTATTTCGTAGAAGATGGTGTCTCGTTTTTCCAAATATCCATTGTTTGCGTTGTACTAGTCGAAGGCTCTGAATCTTCCAAAATCTTTTTCAATCGCAATGGTACAAATGATACCATGAACATATCTGAGTCAGAAACATTTTCACATACAGCTTGTTTATATTGTTTTTGTCCCGAAGAACCATCACATCCCCATTTACAAAAAAGAATTAACTTTGCGTTTCCGTATTTCTTCAACTCATTTCCTGTTATTGATTGCAGCAAGCGTTCGGCTGTGTTATCAGGTAGAGATTGTAGTTGTACCTCTGCCGAAATTTGTGTGATTGTAATAGTGTCCTTTGATGGCAAACAGTCCATTTTAGCAGCGGTAATGTGATGATATGCTGGATATATATTTGAGCCTTTTTCAATCGCACGCTGTCTGAGTTTAATATATTGCTGTTTTGTTAATTTCAAATCCAGAAATAATGCTAATGCCTCGTCATTTGTGTACTGGATTGCATCATTCGGAGTTGGTATACTTTTAAGAATCCGTTTTGTTCTCGGTGGACTAGCTTTAACAACTTTTTCAATGATATCCACTTTTGTAAATTGGTTCTGTGATCGTAATTGATGTAGGAAAGATTGTTTTATATTTGTAGAACCAAAGGCATCGTTAATATCTTTAAGCTTCCGCCTCTTAGATCTATCGCTGCAATTGTCCACTAATGATTTGCGTGGTCTTCCAGCCTTATCTTGCTTTGCTGTTTCTGCAGCGACAGTAAGTTGACCTTCTAACCACTTTGCACTTTTTATATAAAATTTTTGTTCACTGTACATAACTTCTTTGTAGCGTTTTTTTAGTGCTTTGACGAAATTATATAACTGCTCTTGCATTTTGGTGCTACACGAATTTAGGTTTAATTTTATTTTAACGTAACTAAGAACATCTTCATGATTTTTGTTTCTAAAATACACTTCGGCCAGTTCTTTATAACTGAAGCTCTCCATTCTCTTCTGAATATTTTTATTTGCGTTTGTTATGTTTTATCCGTACACTTAAAAGATTAAGTTATTACTGAGTAATATGGGGTTGTTTTTTAACTTTAGTGGTTTAATGTCGCAATTATTGTTATAAAATTGTTTATGACTTTGGTTGATCCTAACATTTGATAGCAGGTAAATTTAGAAAGAGATCATATGCTTCCTGTAGAGCCCATTGTGATAATTTTATTACTTATTTTTTGCTGATCAAAACAAAGCCATTAAACCCTTTCGAAGGTATTATATTTATTTTTTTAGCTATACGTAGCCTAAACTAAAAAAATAAACTTTTAGGCAAAAAAATGAAAATTTAATACACCATTGTATATAAATTTTTTCGAGTAATTTCATTAAAATGAAAAAAGTGTTCTACAGGCGGCTCGTGGCGGGTGCAAAAGTATATATAGCCTTAAAGAGGACACTTTCACCTTTCTCGTGGTTGTATACGTTTCTTGTTCCCTTTTGTTCCCTTGAAGTTCTATTCCACTAAAGTTTAAATTTGAGGAAAATATAGTAGTTTCATAAATATTTCATTACGCCCCTAATATTAAACGCTAGAGCTGTGCCTACTTACAACAACTAAAGACAATAATCCTACCAACATTATAAAAAAACCGCAGACCATTATCGATGATAGCTTGCGAGAAGTTACCATTTAATTTTGGTAAAAAACCAAAGAAAAACACCTTTTTCTGAAATTAAAAAAAAAGTTGAGTTTGACAGCATACCACGCCCACAATTATCAATATTTTAACATAATTTTTTGGCTACCTTAATTTGGATATATTAACTACAAAATGACGTAAAAATTTTAAAAATCGGTGACAAAAAAATTTACTTTTGGCCAACGAAAAACGATTTTCAGCCACTGTGCAACGACAGCTAATAGAGTCAGAAAACAGGCAAATTGATATTACCACAAAGACACAAGCCAAAATAAATCAGATAACGGAAACAGTAAACGTCATATTAAAAAAATCTAAAATCAAACAAATAGACACCAGCCATTATATGAAACCCTGCTCGCGAGAAACAGGATAATAATTTCTGAGCTTGAAACTGTGATGTTAGCCGTCACCCTTGCAAAGATAGGTATAATTAATCCGGCTCTCCTAGATTCAAAAACTTTAGACAAATATATAAATTTAAAACCCTTCACAAATGAAAAGGTTCTGTTGGATGAAAATTATATGATTTATTTTATTAAGTACCCTAAGATTAAGCTAGAATGCAAGAAAACTATTATTTTACCTGTTCAACATAATAAAACGATATTGCATCTCGGTACGGACAACAATACAAGCGATTGTGGAAAGAAGACAATTCTCATCGGGAACTGTACTACAACGCTTACATCAACATTCTGTATAGAGTTATTACACGTCACATGCGCTCAGCAACTTCACTCTGGAAGCGTAGCCCACTGCAACACAAGAATTAGTCACCTGGAACCTCTGATCGTGGTTGATGATGGCATCATTGTTATCAATGATAACACGGCAGTAATAAAAACTATTGAGAATTCAGAGCATCTAGTTACCGGAAAGTATCTTCTCACGTTTGATAATGAGATCTGTGTTAACGGTTCCACCTACAAAAATCTGAAAGGCGAATTGAGATTGGCACCAAGTCCAGCAGCCGCCTCGATCCTAAACATAACTGGCCACCAGGAAATATTGAGCCTTCCTTACCTTCGAAGAATGAGTATAGAGAGTTTGCGGCACATTTCACAAGTCGAGGATAAACTTATTGTGGGACCGATTGTCTCCGCTCTCGTCGTATTTGGTATTCTACTCGTGCATTGCTTAGTACTCAAATTGCACCAGAGAAGAATGAAGAAACGCCAAGGTCTTATCTTTCAAGCGACCATTGATAAACTTAAGAGACCCGGGGACGGATCTCAATTGAGTGGGGGAAGAGTTAACGTAATCGACGTTGCTTTATAAACTGGCACTTGAACCATAATGGGTTAATTCCCTTTTAGTTTGTTTCCCACAAATATTCAATGACATTATGCAGACTGTGCGTCTGTTACAACGGATGTTATACTGAAGGCAGAGTGTTTTTAAGTAAGTTGATCAGTACACGAGTTGCGGTATCAGCGTTTAATGCAGTAGCTGTTGGCTACTTTATTTATAAGTAAAATATTTAAGCTTAGTTTTTTAAAGAGACTCATAGAAAACAGAACGTAAAGTTCTTACAATAAATAAATTAAATAAAATCTAAAAAGAAACTTTAATTAATTTAAATAAAGGATTGTGTTAAAAAGGTTTGAAAATAATTAAGCATAATCTCGAGCAGACTTACTTGCATTTCTTATTATAGGATGTTTCTTTTTCCCCAATATAAATTTCGGTCAACAAAAAATCGTAGCAGCTCTAAACATATTTTTTTTTTTTGAAAAAGTGACTGCCACTTTTAAAATAAACGGCTCAAATGAAAACAAAATTTTAGTTTTCTAGTTTTTTATATAAAATCAAACTTAAATAAATACTTTTGACAGCATGAGCTACAATTTCTCCAATTTCCCATTTCTGCTTGTTAAAATTCATTTAAATTGACAGCCCTGAAGAAGGCTACACGCAACTTGAAAGAAATTTCTTGTCAATATGGAAAAATCTTATAGCGGCAAAATATTTGTAAAAACTAAAATTAAACTATTCAAAAGAATTGTAATCAGCTGTTTTTTTGAACATAGATCAAAACACTTACAGCCAGTCCCACAATATCGAACGCAAATTTAGGCGAAAGAAAAGCAGTCACTTTCGCTTGAAAAAGCGTCCCACTATCTTTCGACATGTCGCTCGCTTGGGTTTACGTTCACAGCGTAAGTCGTTTATCCATTGTTAAATTGCTATATTACCATATCAACAAAACCCTAAATTAATCAAATAAAGATAAAACACGCGAAAATGCGTTATATGTACCATAAAAATTAGAACTCTATGCTAATTACAAATGACAGAATAAAAAAAAAACTAACAAAAAATAAATATATCGCACAATAAATAGGTTTTTTTTAGAGGACGTCGAGGAGGGAGGGCAGAGAGCAACATTTTTGTGTTTTTTTTTTTTGGCTACTGGAAGCTACCAAAAAACTGTGGGCAATGAAATTGTTTCTTCTACAGTAGTCATATCTAAATAGAATTATAGACGAATGCCCAGAGCTGTTTGAAGAGTGGATTTGCCCATAGTGGATACAAATGGCACGGCCTGAAGACCAGTTAGAAATAAAAGGAAATTTTTTTGAACCTACGGGTATTCCGGGTGTAATAGGATGCGTGAACGGAACTCACATCCGTATAAAGTCCCCTGGCGATCACATCAAGCGTTTATACTATACAGGAAGGGATATTATAGTATTAACGCAATGGTGGTATGAAAATAATTTTAATTATACCGTAATCCGATTTTGCATTCTTAAAAAATTGTATTTTTTAGATTTGTGACCATAACATGAACATCATGTTTGTTGACGCTAGACATCTTGGCTCCAATCATGATGCATTTATATGGGAGCATAGTTTAGTCAATGAGAGATTACAAAATGATTTTGATGATGGAAAACGAAACACTTGGATTCTAGGTAATGTATTTAAAAACACGTTATTCTAAATTTAAATTATTAGAAAATTAAAAATGACACGCGAAAGAACTCGTGGGCACTGCTAGTTTAACAATAAAGCTATCAAAAACTAACATTTCAATATTCAAAACTATACACATTTAATTATTATTACAAGTGATGGCGATTATAAATTAAAGCCGTGTTTGGTGACCCCAATTAGAAATACAAGAGACGACCATGGACGCCGCTTTAAAAGGAAACACACCAGTACACGTAATGTAGTGGAACGTTGCTTTGGTGTTCTAAAAAACCGATTTCGCTCCATCCTCGGCTCGCGTAGGCTTCATTAAAGTCCTGAACAAACAACGAAAATTATAAATGCTTGTTGTACTATGTACAATATATGCATTAAATACAAATGTATGAATGAACCGCTTAATGATTTAGTTGATGACAATACTACAAATGATGCTGAAGAAAGTGAGGAAGACGATAGTACTGCTGTTGCAATACGTCGGAACATTGAAATTAATTTATAAAACGTTTATTTATTGTTTGTTTAATGAGAAGTCAATATAAAATATTTTAATTTAAATTCAAAGAATGTTTTTATTTTATAAAAATTTGCGTTTTTGACTTGTTTTACATTTAATATACATAAGTACAAACTGCTATTTATTTATTAAATGCCTCAATTGATCTCAAAATTTATTATTTATTTATTTGAGTTTCTGCGTTGCCTAGAAGTTTCGGCTTGGACTTCCACGGCATCTGCCATTATTTTAATGACTGCAACAAGACTTTTAGTAGCTTCAGCCAATGTTTCGGTCTCATAAGCCTGCTCTTTGGCAATAGCAGCTAACTGTTCGTTTACTCTTAGTTGTCTACGAATAAGTGATATCTATTCATCAGCTGTCGTTTTCTTTTTTGCAGAAGAGCATGTAGGAATTTCACTTTTAATATCAATAAAGTGTTGTGGTTTTTGTTGTTGTTGCAACAGCTCTGCTGTTGTCAAAGGGTCATTCAGGAGCGAAGATCCAATTGTCGTGGAAACGTGTCGTTGTTGTTGCGGCTGACTTTCTTTAGGTGGTTGATTTGCTTGTTGTGGAATGAATTGCTCCTCTTGCAGACTATTTTGTTGCTAACGGGAAGGTGTTATTACCGCTACAGCTTTGGAACCTCTTGGTTGTGTGTCACTTAAAGCTTGAAAACAATCATCAATAGAATCTACAGCTTTTTAACGATTTCTGTCTACAAATCCGAACACCTTGCCACTAGATGCTGCGGCTATAGACAGAAACAGTGTTCGGTCAACAGTTTGCTCTAATTCAGACAAAAAATTCACGCGGTATAGCCCACCAACAGTTTCGCACATACTCTTCTGGTTCTCCGCAATTTTCTTCTTTGTGCGGAATTTTAAATCCGCCCAGGACTACAAAAAAA
Organism: Cistogaster globosa; assembly: GCA_937654795.1. Lineage (NCBI taxonomy): Eukaryota > Metazoa > Arthropoda > Insecta > Diptera > Tachinidae > Cistogaster > Cistogaster globosa. The sequence continues at coordinate 63,724,737 of OW569404.1, forward strand.
TTAATAATTCTAAAATAACTAAAACAGAAATATTATGCACATTTTTCCACTCAACAACGGAATGTATTGGAGGCCCAATCGAGTTTATTTTTTTAACGAGCGTTTTCCGCTGCTCTTCTACAAACACTTTTGAGCTCCCAACGTTACACATCCTCTAGCAAGCTGCGGGTGTTCTTCCATTGATTACAATCAGCGCCTGTAGAACCAATTGATTTTTTAATGTTGGAATATACAAGTACATATATATGTAGTTAATATGTATGTATATATATATATATAAAATTTCATTTTTATTTTCTATATTACCTTTTATTTTCCATTTTTAATTTAATTTTAATATATCAATTTTGTCTTTGTGGTGTAAACTAAACGACAATGCAAACAAAAGAGTGATTTTGAAATTTTTGTTCGCACAGATAACAGCAACAATAAATAGTGGGACGCAAATTTGTATTAAAATGATTACGTTATCATTCGCATTGGTTTTCATTCGAACTATCGTGCTGAACATTATTATTGGGATGCAAACCAGCTGATTGTCGTTTAAAAAGCGTGCGAACGATAACGTTCGATATTGTGGTACTGACTGTTAATTTGAAAGAAAAGTTAAAAGCAATTTTGTTTAAATTTTTTTAAGTATTAGAGTATTAGTAAAAAGTGTGAACGTATTAAAACTTAAAGGAAAAGCTTGATCGTGCAACCCTCAAGTTACATGAACGCTGAATAATTAAATAATTTTTAATATTCACACTGAAAAACGGTATTTAGCAAGGAACTGTTAATGCTTTTATTTATCAAGGAATATTAAATTAACAGGTAAAAGCAGTTCTAAAACAACTAAAACAATAAACAAGAGTGGTATTCGGCCTTGCCGAATCTTATATACCCTCACCATACATGTGTAACCACATGTAAATATATATAAATTAATTTAAGTTTCTTTTTAGATTTTATTTAATTTATTTATTGTTAGAACTTTGCGTTCTGTTTCCTTTGAGTCACCTTAAAAAAACTAAACTTAAATATTTTACTTATAAATAAAGAACCCAACAGCTACTGCATTAAATGCTGATTGCCGTAATGAATGTTAAATAAAATCGAGTGGTAGCACTAATTTCATGTCGTAAATAGTCAACAAGGAAACACAGATATGTATTCTAGTTTATCTTGTCTGGTAGTTTAATTACAAATTATAGTTCAAAAACGAACTAGGTGTACTTAAAATTATGAACTAGTTAACTTAGTTCAATCGATGGAATCGTTTAAATAAACTAGTTCGTTTATGAACTACTCAAGTCTATTAAAAACACTGTGCCTTCAGTATAACATCTGTTGTAACAGACGCACAGTCTGCATAATGTAGTTGAATATTTGTGGGAAACAAACTAAAAGGGAATTAACCCATTATGGTTCAAGTGCCAGTTTAAAAAGCAACGTCGATTACGTTAACTCTTCCCCAACTCAATTGAGATCCGTCCCCGGGTCTCTTAAGTTTATCAATGGTCGCTTGAAAGATAAGACCTTGGCGTTTCTTCATTCTTCTCTGGTTCAATTTAAGTACTAAGCAATACACGAGTAGAATACCAATTACGACGAGAGCGGACACAATCGGTCCCACAATAAGTTTACCCTCGACTTGTGAAATGTGCCGCAAATTTTCAATATCCATTCTCCGAAGGTAAGGAAGGCTCAATATTTCCTGGTGGTCAGTTATGTTTAGGATCGAGGCGGCTGCTGGATTTGGTGCCATTCTCAATTCGCCTTTCTGATTTTTGTAGGTGGAACCGTTAACACAGATGTCGTTATCAAACGTGAGAAGATACGTTCAGGTAACTAGCTGCTCTGAATTCCTGATAGTTTTTATTACCGCCGTGTTATCATTGATAACAATGATGCCATCGTCAACCACGACCAGATGTTCCAGGTGACTAATTCTTGTGTTGCAGTGGGCTACGCTTCCAGAGTGAAGTTGCTGAGCGTATGTGGCGTGTAATAACTCTTTACATAATGTTGATGTAAGTGTTGTAGCACGATTCCCGATGGGAATTGTCTTGTTGAACAGGTAAAATAATAATTTCCTTACATTCTAGTTTAATCTTAGGGTATTTAATAAAGAAACTCAAATAATTTTTATCCAACAGAACCGTTAGATTTATGGAGGGTTTTATATTTATATATTTGTCTAAATCTTTTGAATCCAGGAGGTCCGGATTAATTATACCTATCTTTGCAAGGGTGACGGCTAACATCAGAGTTTCAAGCTCAGAAATTATTATCCTGTTTCTCGCGAGCAGGGTTTCATATTAATGGCCGGTGTCTATTTGTTTGATTTTGGAATTTTATATTATTACGTTTACTGTTTCCGTAAACTGATTTATTTGGGCCTGTGTCTTTGTTTTAATATCAAATTGCCTGTTTTCTGACTGTATTAGCTGTCGTTGGTTAAATCTGACTGTTTCGAAGTCATCAAAATCAGGTGTTCCAGCAACGACCTTTAAGGCAGTTCCCAAAATATTGATGCTTCTAGCGTGTCGATGGTGAATGTTCAATGACGCCAAAATGGTCTTGATTCAAGCTATGTCCGAGTCCAAAATTTTCACCATGTAAGATGAAGGAAAATGACCTGTCAAATGTTTAGTTTCATCAGCCTACTTGGAGAACACCGTTAAGTTGGTCGTATGCTGTAGATAGTCAGTCTTGCCATATGATTACATTCCCGTCCGCAATGGGGATATAGACAGAATTAGAATAGTCAGATAATTTTGGTGTGACCCTCCAAAGGGGAAGCACCAGAAGCCAAATCCTGTAAGAAAATAATAAAAGAGAAACCTCAGCAAAAGCAACTTTCGATAAAAAAATTTTAGAATGTAATTCTGAAAGAGGAGTTCCTATCTTAGGTTGTCCTTGTGGACCGTGGTTCCCAAATATGCTTCTATTCTTTCCTCCGTATACAAAGGGGTTAATTTGTTCCCGAGTGTCTTATTGTTTTTTACGAGCACACGGTTTCCTATGTCAAAAATTTCAATTTGTCTGGAACGATTGTGTCTGTCAAGCTGATCTCGTTGAGCCTTTATAATTTTATTCTTTATTTCTTTACTGATTTCAATTGTGGAACTATGAATAACGTCTATAGGTTTTCTGTTGGTCGTCGAATGAATAGTTCTATTGTACTTAGCGGTAGCTAACATTATTAGCTCTATTATGCTGTCAATGTTTGTCTTAAGTTTTAAACACCTAGCAATCTCTGTGAGGGTGCTATGGAAACGTTCTACCTGACCATTCGAAGTACTAAGGGGTGGAGGTGCGTTTGCTTCTTCGACACAGAATTGGTTTCTCAACATAGAGGTGATGGTTCCAGATTTAAACGATGGCTCATTGTCACAGTAAATGCTCCTTGTATCCGGGAAGAGGTTCATTAGTTGCATGATTGGGATTTTTAAATCTATGATTGTACGAGATTGTATAGATTGAACAACAGCGAATTGGGAAAATTTATCCACGCAAGTGAGGAAGTATTTTTTGTCTGTGGAGGATATGCCGATACGCAGCATTTCCCCTACGTAAGACGGTATTGGGGTTTACCTATCTCCTGCACACGCGGATGTCTGCCATATTTGGCTCTTGTACAGATCCGACAGTTTGCCACAACTTCATTTGCTAATTTGGTCATCTTTGGAAAATAATTATCGTCAAGAATATGTTTTACATTTTCTTGAACCGCTCTATGGGCACGATTATGTTCTGTGTTTACTATTTCCATCTGTTCGTTCTTATCAAAAATATACAATACCATTTTCCTACTGTGCCAAAATCTAGTTGTTGGAAAGGATCTCACCAATTCGTACTGAATACAAGCTAGCGTTGAAAGATTGAGGTGTATTGCATTTACTACTCCTGGATTCACAGCCAGTTTTACTTTGTCGATGAGTGTCTTCTTATCGGTGAGCTAAATCACATGACGAGTTTTTTCGCCGAAGAGTATGAAATTTCGTTTATGCGCAAAACATGCCTCTTTTAGAACGATTTGGCTTCGAAAGCAGTTGAGTGGCTTGTCCGTTGCTTCAATCGTGTATGTGAAAGACACTTCGCTATGGACTGCAGATAAATCAGAGAGAACTGCTTCTTCAAGAGCGTGAATATTCTGCCGTGACAATGCGTCGGCGACATAATTTTCTTTCCCAGGCTTGTGAAAAATCTGAGCATTGTGTTCATCTACAAAAGATTTCCATCGTTTTATCCTAGCGTTTGGGTTTCTGTCCGAGACCGCAAACGTGAGGGGTTGGTGATCTGTGTAAATATTTAAATCTTTAACACTATAGAGATAGTTTATAAGCTTCTGTAAAGCCCATACTAAAGCTAGCAACTTGCGTTCGTTAGTTGCAAAACTCAGTTCTCTGTCTTTCAAAGTTCTGGAAATCATAGTGACCGGTCTTTCACCTTGTGATAGGACTGCCCCTAGACCCAACGAAGAAGCATCCGTCGTTAGATTGAATGGCTTCTTAAAGTCTGGGTACAGCAACATGACTTCCTTTGAAGATAATATTGCTTTCAATTTATTAAATGCTTGAACCTGGTTTTCGTTGAAATCAACTCTAATCCTCTTTGACTGGTGAGCGCCCAAGTTGTCGTTGTCACCCATCAGAATATCAGTCAGTGGATTTGGTATCGAAGCAAAATCTTTAATGAAACATCTTTAGTAGCTTGCGAGTTCCAAAAAAGATCTGACATTGAACGGGGTGGTGGGCTTGTTTGAATGCCATTTCTGGTCAAAATAAAGCCGAGATATTCAACGTTTTCCTCAAAAAAGTATCAGACTCTCATATTAGGTTTATGTAATTTATCCAAAACCCACGCAATGTGGTCAACATGATTGCTTTCGCATTCTGTAAATATTATAACATCATCTACATAAACGTAGCATGTTTTCCCTATTTGCTTCCTAAGAACGTCATCGATAGCTCTCTGAAAAATGCTGGGAGCATTCTTCAAGTCGAAAGGAAGCCTGCAATATTCATACTTCCCATTCCCAACAGAGAATGCCGTTTTTTCCCCGTCCTGCTCTGCGAGCGATATTTGGTGGAAGCCTGATTTGAGATCGAGCATTATAAAATATCTTGCTTTTTCAAGATTTGATAAGATCACTCTAACGTCTGCAATGGGGTACCTGTCGTCAATAGTTTTTTCATTTAGTTTCCTAAAATCTATAACGAGCCGTTTATTGATGTTTTTATGTTCGTCTTTGTCCTTCTTGTCAACAATCCATAGAGGATTGTTGTAGGAGACCTAGATGGCCTAATTATACAATTTTTCGGCAAATTAAGAATTTCATTATTGACAAGGTCGGCCACACCCATCGGGTAAAGGTAAAGCTTTGAGTAAACCGGATCACTATTAGCCGTGCGAATAGTGGCGACGATGTTTGTATTAAGGGGTAGTGACTCATTAGGGCTTGAAAAAACTCCTAATAGGTTTTTCATCATTTTCTGAAATTTTTCAGTAACGTGTAGGGCACTATTATATCCTCCACTTGTGTAAAATTCACATTTGCACACTTTAAAAATTTTATTTTCTCCGAACCGCTCTGAGTTCGGATTTGTGTGTTTTTAAAATTTAAATTTGCGTTCACCTGCGTTAACAGATCAAGGCCTATTATACCGTCGAATGTCAAAAGCGATTTTTCATCAATGGTATCGAAACCATGGATTGACTTAACCAAAAAAAAGGGTTTTCTACTGGGGCTATATTTTTTAGTTTCCGCAGGGGTTTAATGTAGTTTTTGGAAGCCCCTGTGCTTATTAGCAGTTTAATGATTCTCCCCGCTACTACCCTTTCTATGTTCTTGTTCCGTTGAGACATTTTCTTGGGAAATGTTCTGACGCTTCACTGCCCGAACAGGAGCCTGGTGGCTATAATAGCGCTGCGAAGGCTCCCTGTACCGCCAAGATAGCTGATTCCTATAGTTTTGAGAAGTAGAGGACCATTATTATTGCCAGAGTACATCACATAATGCCTTCTTCGTTCCCGAAATGAACACCCGAAGTGCCTCCATTCTATATTTTTCATTAATGGTCGTCGCGATGGCCTTATCGTACGTCATAATTGTTTTATTTGTCAACACAGTCAGTTTCTTCTCAATCTCGTCGTAGAATTAAAGAATTGTCATATTTCCATATTTCAAGTGAATCGTCACATTGACGTCCCTGTTCTGTTGTTACTTCCTCGTATGTTTAAACCTTTGGGGTCTGAATAACGCACTCGTCAACTTTTTTCCTTATATTTTCTATCTTCCTATCGAAGGCATGCTTTTGGGATTTGAGAGCCGTGGCGATGGCTACTTTCACTATGGCTCTCAATTGTTCTGGTGTCGCCATTGTTCTACTCGTGCAAAGATTCACAAATAAATACTTAATTTCTCATAAACCATATATATATATTTAATTTCTCATAAACCAAAAGACTCTATTATTATAAATTTTAAAATCATTAAACATAACTTACAAATACAATTTCGCTATAACTTAAGTGGTCCTTTATACCTCTGGGGGGGTTCCTCGAGGTCACCAATATTCGTCAGTGCAGCCCAGGCTATTACGAAGCTCTGGTGACCCCGTTTTATTTTATCTCAATTCCTCTCAAGTAGGGGGTATGTTGCACCCGCAGAATTTCAATGAAATTTCTTTTTGTTTTTCTCATTCAATTTATAATCGTTTTAGCCCTTAGTTTCACTACACTTAAATTTTTGTACTTTTTAATCTTTACTTTTAGAAAATTTTTTTATCTGATTATTTGTCTTTCTTATTTTATATTGAAAGGTTTTTGTATTATTAAGTCCTTAAGTTATTGGAAAAATTTAATTTTTCAATTTTTCTATACACCCCACTATTTATTGTCTTAAGTGTTGAATTTTAGGACGTTAATAAGAGACTTTTGTATATTTTTTATTTAAATTTGGCTTTATTTTTAGATTTGACTTTTTAGCTTTAACAATTATTTCTACTTTTATTTTAAAGTCTTCTTTTTAGCCACTTTATTTTTTTTAGATTTTAAGATGTTTATATATATAAATATCTATAAAGTTTCTTAAGCTTTTAGCTATTTGTTTCTAATTAAAGATTTTTATGTTATTTAGTTCTTAGGTCAATTTTTCTCAATTTATTAAAATTTCAAAAGTGTTTTTAAAGGTTGACTAAACCTTTTACCTTTTAGTATTTTTAATTTAATGTTAAAATTTCTCACTTTGTTATATTTTAAGGGTTGTTCTTTTTTAAATGGCTTTAAGGTTTTTAAGCTTTTGGGGTTTTTAATTTTACGTTCAATTCGTCAACTTGTTTTAATTTCATAAAAGGTTTTTCTTAATAGAAATTTTTTAGTTTTATAACCCAGTTGGGCGCCAATTATTTTAAGTTTCTTTTTAGATTTAATTTAATTTATTTATTGTTAGAACTTTACGTTCTGTTTTCTTTGAGTCTCCTTTAAAAACTAAACGTAAATATTTTACTTATAAATAAAGTAGCTAACAGCTACTGCATTCAATGCTGATGCCGCAACTCGTATACTGATCAACTTACTTAAAAACACTCTGCCTTCAGTATAACATCCGTTGTAACAGACGCACAGTCAGCATAATGTCGTTGAGTATTTGTGGAAAACAAACTAAAAGGGAATTAACCCATTATGGTTCAAGTGTCTGTTTATAAAGCAACGTCGATTACGTAAACTTATATGTGTATCATAATAAAAGCAAAGTGACTTATGCCACTTTCATAATAAGCGGTTCATTTGGTAAAAAGCTAATTGCTCTAAAATAACTCATATATTTTCCGTTTTTGGTATTATTACAATTTTCGCTAATTTCCAGGATTCTGGAAAATAAGCATTATTTATCATATAATTAAATAAGGTCAAATATTAAAAAATTAATTAAATTAGGTATGTTGTCATTTCCAGATAACTTTTGCGATTTTAAGTAAGCAGATGTATATAAAATGCAATCTTATGTGATAAAATAACCGTTAGGATGGGAAAATTCAAACTGTTTGCCTTTCTGTTTTCATTAAAGTGTATTAAAATTGTCTGTCCTTTAAGGAAACTGTTTTTTGATTCCAAAGAATGGAAAGTGTTTATTAACTTGTAAATGGATTTTGTTATTTAAGTATTATCCAATATTCTCGATCCGAGCATGATGCTTCACCTCAACTTACGATTCGCAGTCTCCAGGTATGTGATGGTTTTCTTATGCGTCGACTGCCTTGTGGATTCCAGTCTATTGCTTGCTTAGCAATATCATTAGGCGGTTCGCGTAGTGTATATCCAATTTCATTTGCGCTATAATAATTTTGTACCATTATTGCTAATTCATCGGTTTCAAATTTTACACTGTACACTATTAAACGAATAATCATGAAGTTATTTAATTTTATAGTGAAAATTTGCTGTTGGCTTGTTTTGATGTAAGCAAGAACAAAAGCGCCGTCTGCTTGCATATAGCAAAACAATTATCAATCACTTTATTGAAATTAAAGGCAGCTAGAAATTTTAACTCAATCCAAAGAAGAAGATTACTGAAAATTATCCTGATCCGGTGTTTGAAAATATAAGTATCCTTTTTACCATTTTTATATGTTTATTAGAATAATAGATAATATTTGTATATTAAACTTAATTAATTCTTCGTTTTCGTTTTTAAGAAGTATTATTATTATTTATCTTTTATTACGGTTTGTTTTTTTTTTTTTTTTTTTTTTGATATATAAATTTAAGTTTGATTTTACATTTTTAAGAAGTGTTTTAATTTATTAAAGCTTTCTGTTTCTTAAGATTTTTTTGTTTACATTTTACGTGTTTGTAAATTTACTACTTTTTGTATACATTGTAACGACACCTTTTCTGCTGTACGCCGGGATAGCTCAGCAGCGTCCAGGGTCGGTACATACATATAAAGAAAACACAATGCCAAAATAGTATTTAAGGGTTTTATTAGTAATCTCTTAATTTTGACTTGGCAGAATGTTCCAGTCTTTCCGACGGCCTAACCACCGTTCTGACAGAAGTAGCGCTTTCGTCAGTACAATGGCTATCTCGTCCTCCGATTTGCGCGTTGTTACTACAGTGTGGGCTTTTGTGCGATACCACTGGAATGGTAGATGGTTTTACAGGGAATTAGTAATTCCTCCACAAAACCAGCAAGCTGCCGTGCCCACACTGAGCGTCGTTAGCACGGTCGGTTTGCGATAGGACCCACTCAAATGATGGCTCTATAGGGAATTATCAATTCCACCACAAATACCAGCCAGATGTTAGGTCCACACCTGTAGAAGTAGTACTTCTGTTGGTGTCGTATCACCCGTACTAGCTATTTTGGTCACTACCAAAAGGCACTTTTATTTTTGGGGAATTAGTAATTCCTTACCAAATTTCAACTTACCCTTTGGCCAGCCACCAAACAACTAACTCTGTCTACACAAAAGTTCGCTCTTTTATACCCACAAGCAAGTACACACATTTACACCTACACATGCAAAGCACTATGCCTGTCAACAACATATGAGAGGCTGTGTTCATTAACAATGCATTCTACAGCGTTGATATTGAAAAAATAAAGTACATTCTGCCGTTAAGTTTAAATGTATAAACATGACTTACAAAATAAAGTATAATTCAAAAAAAATATATATATCTACATTAAAAAAAATTATAAAAAAAATCCAAATAAACAAAATTCAAAATACTTAAAAAAAAATGTAATATAACAAAAACAAAACAAACTCAGGTGTTGTTCAAAACAAGCGTAGCGACTTTGAGCGTTACACTACCCCCGTTCGGCACACGGAAACTTCGCTGGGTCATTACGGTTGGAGCCACCAAACATGTACCAGACCACTGCGGGCAATCCTTACCCGATAGTTTTGACCTTGGATGGTTTTCAGAAACCCGACCTGCTGGCGGTTGCCTTTCTTTGTAAGAGCTACTTTAATATGTTGCTGAAGCTCGGGAGGCAGCTGCCAACATCCAATTTCCTGAGTCGATGCTGGAATTGGTGGGGTCCTCGAGTTCTGGGAGGTACCAATACTTCGAGGACTCGATACTTCTGATTCTGTGACACTTCGGGAGCTAGGCGTGAGCATTTGGCTAGAAGACCGAATTGTAATGGAGAGCGCACTAGGTGGCGATGGGATTGACATCGTGGTGGAAGAGGTAGATGATGACTCTGATGAGGAGTCTGACAACGTGGTCTGCGACAGTAACACCGTCTCTTGAACTATTATTGGACAACTGGATAGACCACTTGAATGCTCGTCAATGTTACCTCTTTCGGAAATTTCGCTACTGGGTGACCGCAGACTAACAAGCGGTGACCGGGTCTTTATAGGACTGACATGTGTCCCCCATCCCCTCCCAGGAGTCCTGGGAACACCTGCACAAGTGCCGCAGCTAGATAAGCTCATAACTGGTGAATTAAAATTAATGCTACGGGGAGGAGTTTCCACCGGGGTTCGTGACCCATCACCCTCGGGATTGGCTGATGAACCCAACTCAGGGGTATGGTGTTGTACTGGAACTAGTAGCTTAACGACCATCGCTCGTTCATAACACTGCAAACCCCATTTCCGATATCTCCTATCTTTGAATTCGATTGAAGCATACCCTCTTCTCCGCGGCGGTGTCGGCGGCCGGTAACTTTCATCCTCCCAGTCCAAAGATGGTGGTGAACGAGGTGGTAATGGTGACGGAGGTGTGGCGGTTCGGACAGCAATCGTGCGGTCCCATTTTCCGAAAAATGTTCGCTTCACTTCTTCGGCTATCGGGTCGTTTCCAATTTCGGGTTCTTCTACCGAGCACTGAAGTCCATCCGCTAGACCGTACTGGAAAAATCTTGGCGGACTAGGGCAAATATCGTCTTCGCTTCCTTCCCCCGGCGGCGAGTACGGGGTATGGCAAGGATTCATCTCTTCCCTTTGCTCTGTGTGTTGCTGGTCCATGTAATCGTACATAGAAAATCTTGGTGGTGTAGGACAATCATCTGAGTCATCCACTACTATCACCGCTGTTGGAGAATTTTGTACGGAGATGTCATCTGCGAGTTGATAATCCGCAATTTCTGGCGGGGCCAGCCAGTCATCCTCTTCTACCTCCGGTGGCGGATTCCTCTGGAAAACTTCATCATCAACCACAATTGGAGGTGCCGACATGCGATAACTTGCGTTACTACCCTGGGCCTGGTAACTATATTCGGGGACAACAGGTACCTCCGTACCGGGTGTGACTTCTAGGGGTGTACGATTGTAGGTTGGCATCCCATTTCGTCCTGCTAGCTTTTGTGCTCTGGGTTCACTAGCGTGAGACCTACTAGCACGTGACCGACGGCTGTGTTGACCTTGGTGAGGAGGTCGTCCTGTCGACATTTGGAATTTCGACCTTGGTGCAGCATTCGGTCCAAGTTTGATAGTAGCAGCTGGGCCTCTTCTCCCTTTACTAGTGCTCGGGATATCATCAAGAAAAATCGTTTTCCTAATCTTTGCCTGCTCACTCTTCATATTCTTCATAAAGTTGTTGCGGGTGCGATTAAACTTATTACGGTTTGGGCTCATTTTTAATCCTCTATAGCACCCTCGCTTACGTTGAAAATTCTACAAAATAAGAAGTTGAAATCAGGTTATTGAATTTTAACTGTGGTATGGTTTAAGATCACTAAGGTGGGCTATTCGTTCGTCTTTACTTCGTTCTTGTTGAAGTTTAACAATAACAGGAGACACAAATCCCTTAATGACAAATGGTCCCCCGTACTTAGGTGCTAATTTTGCCGCAAAATTATCACTAGCTCTAGACAGTGGATGCTGCCTTACTAACACTGTACTACCAATTTGTGGCGCCCACTTACGGCGTCGAAGGTTGTAATGACGTTGCTGATTTTGCGAGGCTTTTACCAAATTCTTTTTGACCAGGTGGAACACTTCCTTAAGTTCACGCTCTCGTTCGTCTGGAGCCATCTTCCGCGCTCCAGTTCCTACTGTTACCTCGTCGTAAAGAGCCTTCGGGAGGCGTGGTTCCCGACCTTGGGTAAGATATGCCGGGGTATATCCTGTTGATTCGGAAACGCTAGTGTTAATTGCCAACATTATCTCCGGAATGGAGTGGTCCCAAGTGTTGTGATGTTGACCCGAGAATTGAGCTATAACTGTTTTAATAGTTCGATTGGCTCGTTCTGTAGGATTTTCCTGCGGAGTATAAGGAGCGGTGAACTGCTGACGAACACCAATATCTTCCAGGTACTTCTTAAAAACTCTAGAGGTAAATTGGACGCCATTATCGGTAATGATTACTTTCGGTACTCCATATCGAGCTATGATTCGTTCCCGGAAGGCTTTCAGCAGCCCTTCGGCTGTAGCCTTTCGGAGTGGCACAAGTTCACACCATTTGGAAAATTTATCAAAAAAAACTAATAACATCGTATTTCCATACTTGGTTCTAGGCAGAGGTCCTATGAAATCCGCACATAACGTAGCCCAAGGTTCCTCAGGTATACGGGTAAGCATATGTCCGGCTGGCAGTTGGTGAGTGGTTTTGTATGCTTGACACGACTCACACTTGCGTACATATTTGCTGACGTCCCTGGCCATTCCTGGCCAGAAATAACGACTAGCAATTTTATTTAAAGTTTTGCGAATGCCTAGGTGTCCTCCCGTACAATTATCGTGGTTCTCCTTCAAAACTTGCTTCCTCAATGCGGTAGCAACACATAACTTCCAGGGCGTACAATCCTCCTCATAGGTATCTCGCATTGAACGTTTGTACAGTTGATTATTTTCGATAATAAAATCTGGAAATTTTTCCGGACACTGTTGGACTTCACGCATGCACCGAGTTAGCCACGGGCAAGGATCTTCGCCTGAAACTTGCAGAAAATTTATGGTTTCAGTGGGTTGGCGAGATAGAGCGTCGGCTACCACATTCTCTTTTCCTCGACGGTATTGAATAGAGAACTGGTATTGTTGTAACTCGAGGGCCCATCTAGCCAATCTACCGGTTGGATTGTTAATTGTATTTAACCATTTCAAGGCCAGATGATCCGTGACGACGATAAAATTATAGCCTTCCAGGTATTGCCTCATCTTCCTTATTCCCCAAACAATTGCAAGGCATTCCTTCTCAGTAGCAGAGTAGTTCTTCTCGGCGCCATGAAGGTGTCGGCTGGCATATGCTATCACTCGTTCGCCCTCATCGAGAGTCTGCGTCAACACGGCGCCTAACCCTTGCTCGCTTGCATCGGTTTGCAGTACGAAGGTCTTGGAAAAGTCTGGGCATGCCAGGATAGGTGCCTTGGTTAATTTTTCTTTCAACCGAACGAATGCATCTTGTTGGTCTTCACCCCACTTCCAGTGTTTTCCCTTTTTAAGCAACTGCGTTAATGGTTTAGACAATGTGGAAAAGTTGGGCACAAAGCGTCGATACCACGACGTTATTCCTAGAAAACGGCGCACCTCCTTCACATTGGTTGGAGGAGCCAGGTCAGTAATAGCAGCTATTTTTTCCGGATCGGTTTTTACTCCATCTTTTGTAATAACATGGCCTAAATATTTAGTTTCTGTTTTAAAAAAATCACACTTTTCTGGATTAATTTTGAGGTTTGCGGCCCGTAATCTCCGAAATACCTCCTTTAAGTTAGCCTTATGTTCTTCGAAAGTTGGCCCTACCACAATAATATCATCAAGATACGCAAAAGCATAAGGTTCCATTTCAGGCCCAATCACGCTATCTAGGGCCCGCTGGAAAGTCGCAGGTGCCGAATGTAACCCAAAAGGCATCACGCGCCATTGATATAACCCACGGCCGGTGACAGCAAATGCGGTATATTTTTTACTTTCTTCTTCCAGTGGAATCTGCCAGTAACCATCTTTTAAATCAAGACTACTTATAAATTTTGCGTTCCGAAGTCTATCGAGTATGGCGTCGATTCTGGGTAGAGGGTAAGCATCTGGTACGGATCGGGCATTTAATTGACGAAAATCCATACAGGTGCGCCAGGTACCGTTCTTTTTTTTTACCAACGTAATTGGAAAACTGTATGGACTACAGGAAGGTTCAATACAACCAAGAGCAATTAACCTATTTATCTCAGCGTCAATGATGGCTTGCATAGCCGGATTACGCTGCGCATATCTGATTTTAATTGGCTGATCATCCTTCATGATAATTCGGTGTTTAGCGATGCTCGACAACCCCTTTATTTCGTGGAATTTGGGTAGCTCCTCTTCGAGGAATAATGAAACCTCTCTTTGATAGCTGTCCGACTCTACTTGATTTGGTCTTGCTTTATCTTCCTGTGTTAGGCTTAGAGGTTCATTACTAATACTGCTTACCTTGATTGGTTTTTCCCCGCTCTTGACTGGGCTATCCTCTGGCTCATAAGTGGTCTTCAATCCCGCACAACTAAAAGTAGCATTACATAGTTGTAGGAAGTCTAACCCCAGGATAAGATTCTCCGTAGCTTCCTTCATGACCAGAAAATGGCAACAGACTGTAATTTGTCCGAGCGTAACGTTTAGTGAAATTGCTTCCCTTATTTCCTTGCGAGACCCGTCCGCTAGAAACACTTCAACTTTTACCGAGTTACAGGTTGGTTTATTGGTCAGTTGCTCAATTTGTGATGGGGAAATAAAACTTCTAGTAGCTCCAGTGTCGATAATAGAGGTAACAAGTTGATTTTGCACTAGGATAATTGCCTTTATTTTTTCTTCTTCCCATATCAGTCTGGTGTTGTTTGTGATAGGTTTCCTTTTGGACAGGTGGACTTTAGGATAGTTTCCGGTAGACGGTTTATCTCTTACCATTCGATGCTGCTCCCTGCGATGTAGTACTGCAGGAATGCTTTCCAGATCATCAGCTAACTGGATTAGCTCTTGTAAATCTCCAAAATCTTTTCGGCGAATATACCACTGGTAGTCAGGATGGGCGTTGCGGAATATCCTATCCAGTTTCTGTTTTTCAGTTAATTCGGTATGCCTCATTAGGTCCTGTAAGGACAACACAAAATCCTTAAATGGTTCACGTGGGCGCTGGGTTCGTTTCCGAATTTCATCCTCCAGCTTTTCAAAGTAATGGGTGGGTAGAAAGAATTTGTAGAAATCAGTTTTAAAATCCTCCCATCGCTTCCAGTGGCGGTTATTATTGCGAAACCAGATCAGTGCTTTTTCCCGCAGGACTTCTGGCATGACTTCTGGTAGGTGGTTTAAGTCCACCCGGTACATAAACGCTAGCTCTTCTGCTCGCTCAATAAATTCCATCGGATCTTTTCCCCCAGTATACTTAAGACCCCACTTCCGTACAGATTCGATGACCATAACTCTGTCAGCGCTAATGCACTGCCCCGGTACGTCGGTGGTAAGTTCGGTCGACGCCGTGCTAGACAGTGGCATTTCTTGCTGGTGAAGAGCTTGGGAGATTTGTAGATTGGGGCTTATGCTTTGGTTAGACGTTAATTTATTTATATTCTCTTTGACCGGAGACCCTGGTGCGATCTTGAAACCTTCAGGAGGTACATCGATCCGCACGGCGGGACAGCCCGAAACAGAGGTAGACGTGGAATCATGTTTGGCCTGTATCTCAAGTAGGTCGCGTTTACGGCTTTCTGGATGTTCTAAAATCAGAAATTTAGCTAACCGTTTCCGTAGATCTTCTACGTTGCCGGTGGAGTCCTGATCAAACTGAGTAAGATATTTCACTAACTCGTCCTTCTTCAAGGCGTAGGCCCACGATGTCTTTAACATAATGATTATTGAGGCTATTACTACTGATATCCGCCACAAATGTAATTTTTAATGCATCGATGCTTTATATATGGATATTTTTTTTATAATATTTAATTACTTATCTTCTTTCTTCTCACACTCAGGTCCCTGCTCGGGCGCCAATGTAACGACACCTTTTCTGCTGTACGCCGGGATAGCTCAGCAGCGTCCAGGGTCGGTACATACATATAAAGAAAACACAATGCCAAAATAGTATTTAAGGGTTTTATTAGTAATCTCTTAATTTTGACTTGGCAGAATGTTCCAGTCTTTCCGACGGCCTAACCACCGTTCTGACAGAAGTAGCGCTTTCGTCAGTACAATGGCTATCTCGTCCTCCGATTTGCGCGTTGTTACTACAGTGTGGGCTTTTGTGCGATACCACTGGAATGGTAGATGGTTTTACAGGGAATTAGTAATTCCTCCACAAAACCAGCAAGCTGCCGTGCCCACACTGAGCGTCGTTAGCACGGTCGGTTTGCGATAGGACCCACTCAAATGATGGCTCTATAGGGAATTATCAATTCCACCACAAATACCAGCCAGATGTTAGGTCCACACCTGTAGAAGTAGTACTTCTGTTGGTGTCGTATCACCCGTACTAGCTATTTTGGTCACTACCAAAAGGCACTTTTATTTTTGGGGAATTAGTAATTCCTTACCAAATTTCAACTTACCCTTTGGCCAGCCACCAAACAACTAACTCTGTCTACACAAAAGTTCGCTCTTTTATACCCACAAGCAAGTACACACATTTACACCTACACATGCAAAGCACTATGCCTGTCAACAACATATGAGAGGCTGTGTTCATTAACAATGCATTCTACAGCGTTGATATTGAAAAAATAAAGTACATTCTGCCGTTAAGTTTAAATGTATAAACATGACTTACAAAATAAAGTATAATTCAAAAAAAATATATATATCTACATTAAAAAAAATTATAAAAAAAATCCAAATAAACAAAATTCAAAATACTTAAAAAAAAATGTAATATAACAAAAAAAAAACAAACTCAGGTGTTGTTCAAAACAAGCGTAGCGACTTTGAGCGTTACAACATGTATGTAGTTTTATGTGCGTGTGCATCTAAAAAGTGACCACTGAAATTTGCTTCTTTTAGTTCTAAATTACCAGAATGATATTCTGTGAAAATAATTTGTGGTTCTTTCTTCAGAATTATCACTTTTTAAATATCTTTTATTGATATTATATGTTATCTATATAAAATAATTATAATTACTCATATGGTAATTATAACTATGTGCTAAGTGAGTTACGAAAAACTAAAGAAAATAGTTGTTAATTTAAATTTACTTTTCTCTTAGAGGGATATAAAGAAATTGGTGTTCTACTTTTGTATTCCTGATAGTAGAGTGAGATATGAAATTTTGTGTTTTTGGAATTTAATAAGCATAGTTTATTTACTATAATCGGAGTTGAAAGGTAATTCACGTGACTTCTTGTTGCTAAAGAAATGCCGGTTTTATATTTAACTGAAGTTCTATAGCTTTGTTCAAAGCAATTCAGCATGTACTAAAAAACTTTAGGATAAATGATACTTCATGTATATTCAATGTATCATTATAAATTATAAGTTTTAAACAAAAAATTTAAGTTTAGTGTGTCGAAATAAGTTAAGACATACATATTTATAAGAAGTTCAATTTTATTTAAAATAAAAGCATTATGTTTCTAAATAAGCGAAAAAATTTAAAATATAATTTCTGTGTTACTTTTTTTCTGTTTAAACACTTTAAAACTGCATAACATTGTCATGTATTTCTTCTACACCCGGCACTTCCTTTAGCTTGGCTGTAAACTTTTGATATTCATTCGATTCTTCTGGAAGCAATTCGACCATATTCTGGAAAAAGATAAAAAACTTTTAAAATTTTCATTTTTCATGGTTAGTTACCGTAAATTTTCTAAAATGATAACAACCATATTTTAAAAATACCTGACCAAAATATAAGCAATATAAGATATAACTTTATAATTATAGCAAATAAATAAATACAAATATATAACTAAATAAAAAAAATTAAATTAAATAGAAGCAAGGTACCGCGCTTTCTGGATTCTTTCTTAAAAATCAGTATGATACTGAAACAGCATCTATTGTGTTTTAAAGAAAAAAGTATAGATGAAGGAACAAATGTACGTGACGATCTATAAGTAGAACAAAGAAAAACCTTTGGGTTGTGTATGGAGTTAGCGTTACTAAAAAAATATCAATTGATTATAAAAATTCCTGCATTTCTTATTTATTAGATTAGTTGGCTAAATATCTGATGTTTAAAATATACACAGTATAAGGAACATAGATGTTAAGAACTCTGATGATAGATAATAAATTTACAAATAGATAATAAATTAAAAAAATTCAATAACGCCGGATCGTTCGACTATTTTTTTTTAAATTAAAATTATTAAGATTACTCTTTCGGTCAACGAGAGAAATAAGCGAATGAACGAACGAATGTTTTTGATATTTTAACAAAATAATCGCTTAGATTACCGATTAAGAACAAGTGTAGCATTCATACTAGTATCACAAATATCAGTATAACATTAGAACATTATAATATGTTTTCGGAGCAAAACAATGTGCAGTGGCTCGTTTTTACTAATTAATATATCATTGAAAAAATAAAGATATCTTTAAAATTTAAAAAGTATTTTTTTCCTCAAAAGGATTAAACCAAATGATGCCACGCCTCTAAATGTTCGCCTTAAATTCATTATTATTTCAGAAAAAAACTTTACACGTTTAGTTTATATTGTTGCGAAGATGCTTAGTTGCCAGCAGAGGTCCACTCTATAAAGTCTGCAACCAAACGTAAGCAAATATAAAAACTTAATTTAGATTAAATTTGCATGTTCAAAACTAGTTCCACGCTTTTTTAATAAAAGGGAAATTTCTTTAGTTAATATTTGAGTTCGGTCAATAAATCTACATTTTTTCACCAAAAGATTTTTGCTTTGATATTTTCAATGCAACACTTCATACCAAGAGGGCCAAAGTCGTCGCCCTTAAGCATGTGTGCAAGGACCTAATACAGTTAAAGGCTATTAAGAAGGGCGAAACCTAATTCGTCTGGAGCACAATTCCCAGTTCATTTCGACTTATTACCTGCTGACTTTACTGCAAAAGAGGGTGGGTCTACTATGCCGTCGATACCATTGTACTATGCCAACGACTCTATTTTGTTACCACCGACGGCATTAACAAAAAAAAAAAAGAAAAACGCCATATTCAAGAACATTAATTAATCCAAGTTTGAAATGATCTATCACAGCAGGAGATGTGTACGGATACTAGCTGTAAGATCCGTCAAAGTTAGTACAAGCGACAAGTGTCTCATTCAGATACGAGACAATTTTGGGATGAGCGCGAAGTACAAAGCGTTTAATAAAATCCGAAGTAACCATCGTGTGGTAACTCCCCAAGAATTTATAATAACAAAATTGTAGATTAATTTCTCAGAGCATTCAAAAACGAGCCGATTTATATCAAAATATTATTCCAAATGGTGCAGTAGGTGAATCGTTTTAAAAATATTTGGCAAAATTTTCTATCTTTGGATATCTGATACCTGTGTCATGTCCAAAGTAATCAGCGTATGGGAGTATTTTACAATGATAAATTAGTATCTATTTAAGTTAATTCTTCTCTTGGAATATTAATATTGATTTTATTTAAATAAATGAACGACTAATCTGATTTCTTGTTTGTTTTTTTTTTAATTTTATTTTTCTTTATTTATAAGGTAGCTTTATTCATATTTGTAAAGCGTCCAGGCGCCTATTTCACTAAGCTACAAGTTCACAATAACAAGTGTTTTCGCATGCAAAATTCTGAACTTGTGATTAATTGTGCTTCATGAAAATACAGTTACAAGTTTTTGGCTACAAGTGAATTACAAGTCTACAAACCTACTTCTACAAGTGGTTTTGTTTCAGCTTAGGGTCGACGAACACCCTCAGAAAATATTGTATAATTTACAAGTGAATTAGAAATCGATTTAAAATTTGATTTTTAACTATTTTTTACTAAAAATTAGTTCAAATAAACACAAAATCAAACATTGTAATATTGATTAGCATTTATTTATTTATTTTGTTTATTTTTAACTAATTAAATTTTTAGATATGTATTTATATGCAATAAAACAAACTATGTATATCATATTATTTGCTTAAAGTTTTAATAAGCAAAAAAGAGAAAAATGATAAATAACAAAAAAAAAAAAAAAAAAAAAGAAATGATATATAATAACAAAACAAAAAATTATATTAACAGAAAAACTAGAAAAATAAAGTGGTGTATACCCCGTTATGGCCCATAAATTTCCGGTAAGAAGTATGGATCTGCAGAGCTTTATTTTTCAGTTGAAAATTTTCATTCTGCAGCTTCAAATTTTCAATTTGCCAGTCCATATTTTCTTTTTTTAAATTTTTTTTTACTTTGAGCTTTCTTGTAGGCGACAGATCCATTTTTCATACATCGTTCTAAGTAAAAAAAGAGTAGAAAATATTTGAAATATTATTCAATCGTGTTCACTTCTTTTTCGAGAGCTCTCAGACATCGACACTAGCTCCTTCTTGTTCTTGGTAGAAGTCATTTCTGTGTCTGCACACAATGAGACAATGTCACTGCTGTCCTCACTAACTCCTGCAATAACACTCTATCACCTTTAGGCTCCTGTGGTTGGATGCCATCACATGTTGGTGACTCCTTTCCAATAACCTCCAAGACCAGGGAGTCTAGCTCCGTGAGCTTTATGGTCCTTCCGACAGCCGCACCTGTCTTTCGGGAGTTGTCTCTTTTGGCCTTAATTAAAAAAATTAAACATAATGTGAACACTCTATAAAAAAACTTACCAGTGTCGCCCTTTTGATGTTTGCCTAAAATCATCACGCACGTATTTGGCGTCTTTTGCACTTGGCATCAGTCTAAGTGCAAGACTCCGCATACGCACGTTCTCTCACTCTTCTATTTTTCTCTCTTTCGTCTTTGGCAACTAGAATCTCCCGCATCACATTAATTTTATTTTGTAGAGTTGGCATTACAAAACAAAAATTAAATTGAATTAAACACAAACTACATATGTTTTGATTGATTAGTGGTGTGAGAACAATCAATACAAATTATCGATATATATCAGAGTACCATAATTGCAAAAATATTTAAAATAACTTTTGAAATTTTCATATAGTTCATGGGTACTCTAAAATAAATATATTCACACATGTTTAATTATGTTAAGTTATGTTGCGTTTTTTTATGATATTAAAGCGTTTTGGGTAATAATAAATAAGAATTGTAAATTTAATATCACAATATACAAGTGAAAAAAACTACAAGTGTTGTGGAAATTTTAATGAAACACAATTCATCAGCACTTGTAAGAATGAGACTTGTGATTGAAACTTGTAAACTTGTAGAATTGTATTTTAGGGAAACAGGCCCCAGAATGTTCAGAGCTGAACAGTCGTGTGTTCCAACCAGCGTATTAATTAATAGTGATGCCAATGTTTCAATTTGTGGAGAGACTTTTAGCAGAAAGCTATCCTGATGCTGAGCTTTCTTATATTATATTACTAGCAGTACCCAGTCAGTGTGTGACTTCTTATTTTGCTTAAATTCCAAGTTAAAGCAGGTTCAAAAGAACGTCCTCACAAAGTTTTTTGTGTTTCATATCCGTTACTATCTTCACCAACATATAAATTTTCAATAAATATATGTATATGTATATATTATATTATATTATATTATATTATATTATATTATATTATATTATATTATATTATATTATACTATATTATATTATATTATATTATATTATATTATATTATATTATATTATATTATATTATATTATATTATATTATATTATATTATATTATATTATTATATTATATTATATTTATATTATATTATATTATATTATATTATATTATATTATATTATATTATATATAATATTATATTATATTATATTATATTATATTATATTATATTATATTATATTATATTATATTATATTATATTATATTATATTATATTATATTATATTATATTATATTATATTATATTATATTATATTATATTATATTATATTATATTATATTATATTATATTAGATTATTTTATATTAATTAATTTATATTATATTATATTATATTATATTATATTATATTATATTATATTATATTATATTATATTATATTATATTATATTATTTTATATTATATTATATTATATATATATTATATTATATTATATTATATTATATTATATTATATTATATTATATTATATTATATTATATTATATTATATTATATTATATTATATTATATTATATTATATTATATTATATTATATTATATTATATT